>SJXQ01009073.1:195770-246760 GCA_006408695.1 Aepyceros melampus
AGCTTCATTCAGCCCACCTGGCTCCATGTCTCTCTCTGTGAGATCAGAGTCTTGTCCATCAAAGGGCTGAGAAGGGGACGGAGACCCTACTGACAGGGTGCCCAGCATTGGGCTGGGGGAGGTGGGGACCCACAAACAGCACCGTCACCACTGGTCCTGATAAAGGAAGAGCCGCTCCTGAGGGCCCTCTGGACCCCTGACCTACCTGGGTCCCCACACACCTGTGGTCGTGCTGGCTGGATTTCTCTCTCCTCCTCACTCTTCTGTGAGATCCTTGAGGTCAGGGCTGCTCCACTGTGATCTCATTATTCCCAGAGCTTGCCACAGGCCCTGGTGTCTGCCAGTGAGTGAGGAGATGGATGGAGTGATGGAAGGAAGGAAGGACAGAGGGATGAATCCATTCTTACCCGATGCTGGAATAAGACGTCTCATGTCTGACCTCAGCATCCTCCTCCTCGAGCTCCCCTACCTGACAGGGCTCCTCTCCTTCCCTGAGCGAGTGCCCGTCACACAGCTCAGCACAGCTCCAGGACCAAGTGACACAGTGGCCGGCATTTATCAGGGCTCTTGGGGCACCAGGTGCCATTCTAGGTGCTTCACATGTGTGATCTTGTGTGTAGTAGGGGCTGTTATTCTGCTCACTTTGTGATGGGGAAGTTGAGGTACAGGGAGGTTGAATAACTTGGCCAAAGTCATACGGGGATTAAGTGATAGGTCTAATACTTGAATACTATTAAAGGAAAAGATGCTTGCAAGTTTCTAATCATGTAGGGAACTGACAAATCAAATCCCTTCTCCTTCTGCGGCAGCACAAGTCCCATCTCAGGTTTGACTGGCTGGCTGGGTGAGGAGGGAGCCTCTGGCTGCTGCCTCGGGAGACAGGGAGCCCAGGCCAGGCAGAGAGCAAGGGAAGGGCCTGAGGCTTGGGCACTGGGAGCTTCTCTGTCAACTGTGTGTGCTAAAGGGCTGGGGGAGGCCCTGGTGACCAAGTAGGTTGGCTTGGAGGCCACAGCGTACCCCCCCCCCCCCGATCCCTGGACCCAAGGCACCTCCCTTCTCTCTGCCTTTGGAGACAGGCCTGTGTGGGCATCTCTCAGCTCCTCCCCCAGTATGTCCATCAAGGCTGCAGAGAACATGGAGACCATATGCTCACCATCCTTCCCCTGACCCTTCTCCACTTGGTACATTTTTTCAAACTTCAGTTTTGTTTTCTTAAAAAGATAATATATTTACATGTTTCAAAATAAAGTTCTGCCTTTGGAGACAGGCCTGTGTGGGCATCTCTCAGCTCTCCCCCAGTATGTCCATCAAGGCTGCAGAGAACATGGAGACCATATGCTCACCATCCTTCCCCTGACCCTTCTCCACTTGGTACATTTTTTCAAACTTCAGTTTTGTTTTCTTAAAAAGATAATATATTTACATGTTTCAAAATAAAGATATTCTAAAAAAGCCACACACTGAGAAACCAGGTTTTACCTGTGGCTCCATCCACTCTCCCCTCATCTCCTCTACCCCGCCAGGATCACTGCTCCACTAAACTCTCCAGAGTCCTTCTCAAGCTTTTAATTTTTTCCTTTTTTATTACATAAAAAATAGCATACTGCACATAGATTTGTATCTTACTTCTTTTACTTAACATGTCCTGGAGATATTTACGATCATTATTTGAGAGCATCCTTATATTTTTCCAGCTGTATTGTATTCCCTCTCCTGTCTGTACCTTGGTTTATTAAACAGCATCCTAAAGATGAGTACATGGGTTGTTTTCAACCTTTCCATCTTATTCTCAAATGAGATCTTGAATAGGAGATTGATTCAGGCAAGGCTGCTCTGGTTAGAGAAAGTACTAGGTGAGGTCAACACCACCTTGAAACCCCACTGCCTCATCAGAAACCTAGGGCTCCAGAGAACACAGCTTAAAAACCACATTAGTCCAATTTTCTCATTTTGCAAATGGGAAATTGAGGTTCAGATCGGGGACAAGACTCATCTGTGGTCGTGACTTGTCCTGTGGCAGAACTGAAACTAGATACCAGATTTCTTGGGCTCTCCAGCTACTCAAGGTTCATCCCTGGGGGACCAGACCAGAACTGTGGGGCCGCTTAACAGGAGGCAGGACCACATGTGACTTTGGATCCATCCATGGATGTAGAATCCTCCTCCCTCTCATTCTGGGCTTCTGCTTCCCCTTCCCCTGCTTAGGGTTTGCATCTCTGTAGGTCCAGTAGAAAGGATTTTGCATTCTCTAAAGGAAACACAAGCTTTCCAAACAGGGCAAGACCACTTGGGCTGCTGAGCTGGACTCTGAAGAGTGGGAAAGTCAAGGAATGTGCAGGAACAAGGGAGTCTGGGAGACCTCAGACTGTGGGGGCACCTGGAAGCAGTTCAGGTGTTTCTTTTTTTTAAATTAATTTATTTTAATTGGAGGCTAATTACTTTACAATACTGTAGTGTTTTCTGCCATACATTGACATGAATCATCCATGAGTGTACATATGTCCCCCATCCTGAACCCCCCTCCCATCTCCCTCCCCATCCCGTCCCTCAGGGTTTTTTAAAATTCTTTTTTTTATTTGCGTATTTTATTTTTGGCTGTGGTGGACTTCGTTGCTGTGTGGGCTTTCTCTAGTTGTGCTGAGTGGGGGCTACTCTCTAACTGCAGTGTGCTGGCTTCTTGCCGCGGTGGCTTCTCTTGTTGCTGAGCACAGGCTCAGTAGTTGTGGCCCACGGTCTTAGCTGCCCAGAGGCATGTGGAATCTTCCTGGACCAGGGATCGAACATGTGACTGCAGGCAGATGCTTAACCACTGGACCACCAGGGAGGTCTGAAATTCGTGTTTCTGACAAGCATCACTGGAGACTTGGACCACAGGCAAATTTCGGCGGAATCCCGTTGTGACAAGAAATGTGTTCACCACCAAGCATATTTGGCAGAGGCCATGGGGATGGAGGGGTTCCCTTCTCCAGGGCATCTTCCTGACCCAGGGATTGAACCTGGATCTCCTGCGTGGCAGGCAGATTCTTTACCATCTGAACCACTAGGGAGGTCCAACATGAGCCTTAATCCTCTGGCCCATCTGTCTTACTAGCCTCTTCAGCCTACAGGAAATGGTTCTCTCCTGTCGCTTCTTCCCGTATCTAGAGTCACACTATTACAATCATGGATCTTATAAAACTATATATTATATGAATCATTTGGAGGAATCTAGTCACCATTGTTTTTTATCACAGACTCAATCCTAGATCTGTTAAAGAGAAACAAGAATCTTGTAAAATAAGCAGAATATGGGTAACACAGTTACTGACATCAGCCAGGTGCTCAGTAAGTAAGTATGTTATCGTCTAAGGAGTTACATGGCTTGCACAGGGAAAATTCATCTTTATGGCGGTTCAGGCATTTCTGCCCTTGGGGAGTGTGGTTACCACGTAGTGCAGAGGCACAGTGCACACCAGAGGGGAGGGGGAGGCTGAAGGGCAGAGAAAAATTTTATGTTGAAATTTTTCTTGCCTTGCTTTAATATATGAGTTTTATTTCATTCCTTCTTAAGTTTTTCCTGAGGGCTCCTGGGAGCTCTCCCCCTCCACCTCACCTGCTTCTGGGTGAAGATCACATGCTTCATCCCAGTACAGGAGTGGGGGCAGCAGTGGGTGGGGGTGGGGGTCCTTCATCCCAGTACAGGAGTGGGGGCAGCAGTGGGTGGGGGTGGGGGTCCTTCCCCTCCCCTCCCCGACAGCTCTGCTTGCCTGGAGCCCCTCTGGCCCTGGTGATACCAGGATGCTGGACTCTGAGGCTTTGTGGCTGAGACTGGGAGATTTGTGGGGCCTTCACTTCCCTGGTGGCTCAGACGGTAAAGCGTCTGTCTACAATGTGGGAGACCTGGGTTCGATCCCTGGGTTGGGAAGATCCCTGGAGAAGGAAATGGCAAACCACTCCAGTACTCTTGCCTAGAAAATCCCATGGACATGTTGCAACTTGTTATTTGAGTGGGTGGAATGAATAAAAGTTTTTTTTTTTAAATTTTGTGCTGTGTTAAAGAGGATTAAAAATAGGTTATAATAATTGTAAGTTACTAATTAAATTTAAATAAGTAAAAAATTTATGAATACACCTTCAAAAAAAAAAAAGAGAAAAGAAAAGAAAATCCCATGGACGGAAGAGCCTGGTAGGCTGCAGTCCATGGGGTCACTAAGAGTTGGACATGACTGAGTGACTTCACTTTCACTTTCACTGCCACCAGTTACTGTAAAAGGTTTTTGGTCTCAATGCAGAGGAGCACACATGTGTATACACACACAAACACACACGTGCGCTGAGCATGCACACAGAACATAGCTTTCTAGAGAGGCATCCAGGTCTGTCATGGCCCCTTTAAGAGTTAGGGGACAGGAAGTTGGCACTGGGGTGGGGCCCAACCTCTTGTGTCACAGGCTGGCTCACACCCATAGGCTCTGGTTCAGGGGTGGGTGGGTCAGTGGGAGGGGCTCCCAGAGACCCAAGTTTGGGTGAGGGTGGAAATTGGCTAGGACTGTTCTGAGCTCTAGGCAAATCTGGGGCAATTAGACTATGCAGATTTTGTTCTGGGGGGTTTATATTTTCTTTCATTTTTATGTTGAGGTTAAAAAGGACATTGTAAATGGAGAAGTGAAGAGGATTTTCTCTATAATTGACAGCAGGATCTTTGGGAACCAGAAGCTCCAGAAAAAATTTTAAATTATATGTATTTTGTAGATCACATTATGTCTGAGTCCAAGAGAATCAAGAATATGCAGCAGGGAGCAGTCAGCACACAGAAACACACATGTGTGGAAGCAGCAACCCCCACCCCCTGCAAAGAAACCTGCCCAAGAGAACTTAAAGAGAAACTTCCCCTTTAAGAACAGAGTCACCCAGTAATTTTTGCCCTCCTGATCAGAAGATAGGAAAAAAAGAAAAGGAAAAAAAATCCCAGGCTAACACACCATAAGGCTGCAGTGGCCCTGCTCCTCTCCCTGCAGAGGCAGGACCTGCTGTTTTGACCACTGAGGCAGGAGGCCCACATCACTGCCCCTCACCAACACTGCAGACACGTGTCTTAAAGTTTTTGTGTTGCTTCACCAACTCCTACTTTGATTCCCCAGAGAGTAGCTGGGAAGTATCTACCCCTGGCTTCCTCTACGATGGCCTCTAGGCAGCGGGTGTTTAGTGAGCCTGCACAAATTCTGGAGCCAATTTCAGGTGGGGCTGGAACACCCCACCTGGAGCACCAGGTGGTGCCTAGAAACCAGGGTTTCTATTTCAAGACTCCTGCCACTGAAAATTATAGACCTCCAGAGATTTTAGTTGCAGTTAAAGGGCAGGTGCCCTGTACACTCCCCTCCCATGGGAGATGGGGGGCGATCACACAGAGGGCTGTGTGCTGTGCAGTCAGCACCTTAGGAGGCAGAAGGCAGCGGTGGGCAGAGAAGGGAGGAGTCTCTGGTCCTGATGGATCAGAAGAAGGAAGATGCGGAGAGGTGGTCAGGACTCAGGAGATGAGAAAACCAAGGATGACCAGAAAAGGGGCAAAAAGCAGAAAAAGTAGAAAAGATGAGAGAAGCAAGAGAAAGAAGCAAAACAGGACTTGGGCAACCACACTAAGCAGGAAGGAGACAGAGCAGAAAGAGGAAAGGAAACAGGAAAGAGTGAGATGCGTGGGGAAGGATGTGAGGAGGGAGAGAGGAGCCAGGAAGAGGGCATCAGAGGACGTCAGAGCTCGGTGAGGACACCTCCTATGAGCAGAGGATCAGGAGTCCCTGGGCTGGTCCTCAGTCCCTACAGAGAACTGGCGGGCCCAGTACCCCAGGTCGGCCATGTAAACCAGCAGGTTGGCGGCTGTCAGGACGGCCACAGCCAGGCGCTGGTCCCAGGCACACATGTCGTGGGTGAGCTCGTCCCCACAGTCCCCATCGCTGGACCTCTGAGGCTGCCCACCGAGTTCCTCACTGAACTGGTAGAGCAGCCAGAGGACCAGAGCGCTGATATAGAGGAGGATGGAGAGCAGGGTGAGCACAAGCTGGAAGAGGGGAAGGACCCGGGCAGCCTGTATTCCCGTTCACCTAGGTTCAGCAGGAGGACCACAGCTGCCAGGATGAAGCAGATGGAGTACACGGCCACACACCACTCCAGGGCCGGCTGGTGCAGGTATAGGGAGGTGTTGATCATGCAGGCAAAGACAACATAGGCCACGAAGGTCTCCAGCCCTTCAGCAGGCCTGGCACGGTGAGCACAGGGCAGGAGATCTCACTGAACCCACAGGTGACCCACGGGCAGGCCACATCTATGCCATACAGCACTGATGCGGCACAGGAGAAGGCAGAGGCGGCGACGACCCAGTCCCAGTGAGGACCACCAGGCAGGACCTGGACGTAGGCCATGGAGTAATGATGGAGGCCGAGAGGCAGAGGAGCGTGGTGTAGCAGGCATAGGTCACGGGAAGTTGAACCAGAAAAACGGAAAGTGGGAATGGAACCCATAGAACTCAACAATGAATATCATGAGGGTCATGGTGAAACAGAAGCACCAGATGGACATGGACCAGTTTCCTCTGGCTCCCCGCTCAGTGGCCCTGCCGGCCACCAGGGAGATGGCCACACACATGGAGAACAGCTGCGGCAGGCGGAGGCAGAGGCATAGGATGGCCGTGACGTCCGGGTCCAGGGATGTCCACCGGGTGGGCATGGTGCTGTGATGGTCAGGCAGGTCACAGTCACCAGTACAGCAGTGGTCTTCCCTGCGGAGCCATCAGAGAAAGATCCAGCTCCGGAGGTGGAAGAAGTCAGACGCCTGGAAAAGGTTCAGGGCCCTGTGATGGCTGAGGCTCTGGGTCTGTGCAGTTCGAACCACTGGCCCAGACACTCGGGTAACAGCCTGGTGGCTCAGTGGTAAAGCATCCACCTGCCAGTGCAGGGGACACAAGAGATGCCGGTTTGATCCCTGGGTTGGAAAGATCCCCGGGAGAATGAAATGGCAACCCACTCCAGTATTCTTGCCTGGGAAATCCCATGGACAGAGGAGCCTGGTGGGCAGCAGTCCATAGGGTCTCAGGACTTGGACACGACTGACTAAACCACCACCTTGACCACAGCCACTCCAGAATGATTCTCCCTGCCTATCACCCTTGACCTCATCAGGAGACTTGTCTGATCCCAAACCCCGCAGCTGGGCTGGGTCTGGCCTCAAACATGAACCTTTTGAATCTCTCTGGGCTGTGAGTGTCATTATTTATGGAGACACAGGGTAGTACGGTCCTTATCTTTAATCGCAACTCTTCAAGTCTCAACCCTCAATATTTCAAAACTGAAAAGAGATATTTAAAAATCCCAACCTTCAATATTTCAAAATTGAAAACAAATATTTGAAAAATTCTTTTTTAACAAAATCTGACCTGAAGACACATGAGGCAGTTATGATCTTTGTTATTTCACTTGTGACTATTCAAAAGTTCAGTTGTAGAAACACTAATGTGTCTGGTTACAAGGTGCTTTGAGACCCCAGTGGGGTCTGATGTCATAGAGAGTAGATGTACCATGTCACCTGTCTGAAGCTGAAAAATTCCAAATTCTAAAGAGTATCTGACCCCAAGGGTTTCAGGAAAGGGACTGTGGATTGTGCTGCTAACCCATTTTACAGATGAGAAAACTAAGGCTTGGTGAATCAAGTGCCTTCCCTAAGGTCAAAAGATTGGGAGGGGAACCCCATATGGAGATGCCAAAGCTGTGAGTTTGAACACTTTGCTCTACAGCCACACATCGGCAGGGCCCGTGGGTGGGAGCCCAGGACCAAAGCCCTGGGCTCTGGGATGCAGGACGTGCCTTCAGGGCCACGACCTCCTTCCACAGCCCCTGAAGACACATGCATCCTGGCCTCTCCTCCCTGCAGCCATCACTAGCAGGAGCTGCCGTCTGAGGGGACACAGCCCCCACCAGAGGAGGGTGGCTTCAAGGGTGCACAGGGAGGAGCCCTGGGGTGAGAGCCAGGCCGTGGGGACATGAGAAGCAGGGACTGTTGTGAATCCCCTCCCCCATTTTTGCCTTCACATTTGACTCTTCCTCATTGAGGAAGGGAGAACCCAATCCAGCATGCCTCCAAGGTGGGGCCACACTGAGGAAGCAGAGAATAGATTAACATAGTGTTGGGCTCCAAAGCTGCCATCCAGGTGGGAGTCTGGAAAGATCTAGGAGAAGTCCTACCTGAGGAAGGATTTTTCCTGGCCTGGGAGACTGGTCAGCAGCTTCCAAGCCAGGAAAGAAGGGACTGGAAATGAACAAGGAAGCTGTGTCTGATGCTGATGTGGAGCCTTTCAGGGTATCCCAGGGAGGGGGTGGGGATGGACGGATGATCGCCCCCTTTTAAGGGCAGGAGCTGAAAGAGGAGGCCCCTGCAGGACTCCTGGGAAGCAACAGCCCTGAGAATGCACCAGGGACTGGGTGGGGGTGGGGGCAGAGTGCAGATGACTGGTGGCGGAGGGGGAGGATCCCAGGTTCCCAGTGGCCTTGAGGCAGCCCAGTAGCTGTCTTCTGACCCAGAAGCGATACAGGCATGGAGCCAACCTTCCCATGAAAGAGGGGCCTGGATTGGAACTGAGAGAGAACAGGGGCCTGAAGGGGTTCCAGGGCTGTGACAGGGACACCTTAGGCTGTGTCCACATCTTGGCTACTGTAAACAGTGCTGCAGTTTACTGAATGAATATTCAGTTCAGTCATTCAGTCATGTCTGACTCTTTGTGACTCCATGGACTTCAGCATGCCAGGCTTCCCTGTCCATCACCAACTCCCAGAGCTTGCTCCAACTCATGTCCATCGAGTTGGTGGTGCCATCCAACCATCTCATCCTCTGTCGTCCCCTCCTCCTCCTGCCTTAAATCTTTCCCAGCATCAGGGTCTTTTCCAGTGAGTCAGTTCTGCATATATGCCCAGGAGTGGGATTGCAGGGTCATTATTATTGTTCAGTTGCTAAGTGGAGTCCAACTCTTTGTGACCCCATGGACTGCAGCATGTCAGGCTTTCCTGTCCTTCACCAGGGAGTGTCCAAGGTCAGCAGCTGCAGCAGCACAGGATTCAGCCTCCCCAGAGGCAGATGGCAGATGCCTTTGAGTTTTCAGTCGCTCAGTTATATCCAACTCTTCCCAACTCCACGAACTGCAGCACGCCAGGCCTCCCTGTCCTTCACCACCTCCCAGAGCTTGCTCTAACTCATGTCCATTGAGTCAGTGATGCCATCCAACCCTCTCAACATCTGTCTCCTCCTCCTCCTGCCATCAGTCTTTCAGAGTCTTTTCCAATGAGTCAGTTCTTCGCATCAGGTGGCCAACGTATTGGAGCTTCAGCCTCAGCATCAGTCCTTCCAGTGAATATTCAGGGTTGATTTTTTTTAGGATTTACTGGTCACACTCCTCTGTCCAAAGGACTCTCAAGGGTCTTCTCCAGCACCACAATTTGAAAGCATCATTCTTTGGCACTCAACCTTCTTATGGGCCAACTCTCACAGCCATACGTGACTACTGGAAAAACCATAGCTTTAACTATAAGGACCTCAGTAGAAAGCCATTGTTGAAATGTACCCAGGGGACTAGCAGTCACTTAGAGAGAAGCTTCTGAAATTTCCCTTCAGATAGGAAAGTGAGAGATATCCAATGAGAAACATTTCAAAAAAATGAGAGAAGGACCTTGAACTCAAACCCACAGGCCCAACAGCAGCCCCCTTTTCCACTGCCCCACAGAAGGGGCAGGCATGTGCTGGGTGCGGGGAGCTCACCGGAGTGGAGGGACCCTGGGAAGTGGGCTGGGCACTGGGAGCTGCAGCCGCACATGGGGCTTCCAGCTCAGCGGATATTTATGAAGCATCTGATTGGGGCCAGGCTGGACCAGAGGCTGAGGACCCAGGTAAGCAATGCCGGGCAGGTCCTTAAGAAACTCTTGGTTGAAGGGAGGTAGGGCCATCAGCACATCTGCAGGCTGTGTCCACGGAGGGAGGGCAGGTGTCTGGAGCAGAGATGGAGGATGGGGAGCAGGCAGGACACCAGGTCTGAGTGGAGGGTGAAGGGTGTGTCTTAGCGGAAAAGGACAAGTGATGGGAGCCGGGGAGGGGAGACCTGGAGCCCCAGCCCCAGGAGTCAGGGCAGCGTGTCTGGGAGCAGGAATGCGCAGGAGGCGGGGACAGGGCTGAGTTTGGGCCCCTCTCTAGGGCTTGGGGCACCAGGGACCCAGGACAGAATGTCAGCTCCTAGACTCACTGAAGCGCCCTCTTCTCAACATGCTGAGCAAGCAGCACTCTAGAAACATCTGTGTCCATGTTTCCCGGGCCCTGGGCTCCTGTGGGAACTGCTCCAGCCCCTCTGGGTCTGAGGCCAAGCCTGCAGCGCCCCGCCCCCACCCAGCAGATGGGAGCCCCTGGAGGTCACACGTGGCCTCAGAACCTGGATTCCATGCCTGGCCCTGTCTGGCCCCGGGCTCATGGGTGAAGCCTGGCCGCTCCAGACACCTGCCGAGTCCAGGGTGTCAGGGGCCTGGGAGACTCACCCCTGACCCACTTCAGCCCTGGATGTCAGGGTGTGAGCAGGGAAGGCCCGGGTCACCTGGCGCCTAGATTCAGCCCCCAGCCCCTCTCTGTGCCCTGTGTGTGGTACAGTGTCCTGGGACACAACTCGCTGGAAGACGCCAGGGCAGCCATGGAGCTCTACCGCATCTCCAGGAGATTTCAATTGCAGCCTGAGAATTTCAGTTGCAGCGTGTGGGATCTAGTTTCCTGACCAGGGATCGAACCTGGGCCCTTGCGTTGGGTGTGTGGCGTCTTAGTCCCTGGACCACCAGGGAAGTCCTTAGCTCTTATATTTACATTTCATAGGAAGGAGTCAGTAAAAAATATTCCAAATAAGAAAAGAAACAAGCACCAATATAAGCATGCTATATTGAAATATAGCAGTGACAACCATAAAAGAGAGCTAAGTGAGCTGAAACTGCCTACATTTGGGTAGCGATTGTTTAGGACGGGGCGATTTGGCCAGGGGAACAATGGTTTTCTATTATAAGCTTTGGTACATTATTTACTTTAAAAAAATTGTCTGGGTGTTATTTTTAGAAGAACTTGAGGTGCAGTGGGGCAGATACGTAAATTGGATTGCAAAGAGAAACACAGGGAGCTTCACCTTTGTAAGGTGACAGGTACAAAAGTGATTGTTATATTATTTATATGCTTCTGAATATCTAAAATATTTTATAATTATTATTAAACAGAAACAGCAAAGCGATGCTGTTCAGAGAGGGTAACTGAAGGTCCAGGGTTGTGGATTGTAGGAGACAGGGGAAGAGCATAAAGATACAGGGTCAATCATGGACAGAAGGAGGGACAGTGATGACCACGCCAAAAGAAGAGGAGTTAGAAAAGGTGGAGATACAGAGATATTTTGGATTATAGTTGGGAGAAGTTGAGAAATTACAAACCCCGCTGCAGGAATACAGCTGTAGTTCTGGGTTTCAGCAGAAGATAGGAGAGCAAGGGAATATATTATAGGAAGTCCCCTACAGATGAAGCTTTATGCTGTGAACTCAAAGATACGAACGCACGTTTACAAAAGTTAGTTCGTTGCCTGGTGTACAGAGTCACGTGCGTGCATCCTCTCCGGGGCTTGTGCTTTTGCGTACTTTACCGTATAGCACTGCATAGGGTGCAGTAGTGGTGTCGGTGGTGGTTTAGTCGCTAAGCCGTGTCAGACTCTTGCAGCCCCAGGGACCGTAGCCTGCCAGACTCCTCTGTCCATGGGATTTCCCAGGCAAGAATATTGAAGTGGGTTGCCATTTCCTTCTCCAGGGGATTTACCCCACCCAGGGATAGAATCTGGTCTCCAGCATTGCAGGTGGATTCTTTGTTGCTGAGCCACCAGGGAAGCCCAAGGTATGGTAGTACATTATCTGTATTTCAAGTCCAGGATGTCCAGAAGCATGCGTAAAGGCAGCAAAGATGTAGCTGGCACTTGACTGTTCAGTCGATGCCAGCCTCTCTAATGCCGGCCATTGTACTGAACTTTTCAAGTTTTATAGTACTTTTCAAGATACTGTACTATAAGGTTAAAAATGTTTATTTTTATGTTTGCTTTTTATATATGATTATGTGGCAAGTATTATAAACCTGTTACCATACAGTACTATATAGCTGATTGTGTCAGTTGGGTACCTAGGCTAACTTTGCTGGACTCATGAAAAAATTGGACTTACAAATGTGCTCTCAGAACAAAATTCATTTATATGTAGGGGACTTACTGTAGTCTCCTAGGGCTGCTGAAACAAGTTACCATAACCTTGATGGCTTAAAACAGCAGAAAGTTATTCTTTCACCGCTCAGGAGGCCAGATATCTGAATTCAAGATATCAGCAGGGTCACACTCCTCTGGAAAACCTGAGGAAGAATCTATTCCTTGCCCTTCCAGCTGCTGGTAGCTGCTGGTCTTCCATAGTGTTCCAGGGCTTCTGGCAACATCACTCCTATCTCTGCCTCCATCTTCACACCGCCGTCTCCTCCGTGTGTGTTGGGCTGACCTCTTTTTTTATTGGCCACACCTTGAGGCATGCGGGATCTCAGCTCACCAATCAGGGAGTGAACCCGCGCCTCCTGAAGTGGNATCAAGAGGCTTTTTAGTTACTCTTCACTTTCTGCCATAAGTGGTGTCATCTGCATATCTGAGGTTATTGATATTTCTCCCACCAATCTTGATTCCAGCTTGTGTTTCTTCCAGTCCAGCGTTTCTCATGATGTACTCTGCATATAAGTTAAATAAGCAGGGTGACAATATACAGCCTTGACGTACTCCTCTTCCTGTTTGGAACCAGTCTGTTGTTCCATGTCCAGTTCTAACTGTTGCTTCCTGACCTGCATACAGATTTCTCAAGAGGCAGGTCAGGTGGTCTGGTATACCCATCTCTTTCAGAATTTTCCACAGTTTATTGTGATCCACACAGTGGGAGGAAATGCCATGGACAGCTTTCCTGTTACTCTATAATAAAAGTTCTTCCAACAGGGGCACTAAATTAATGGTATCGATCTCGGGTGGCCTCGGCCTGTGTTTTCAATCCGAACCATTCTCTGGGGAATAAACAATGGACTGTGAAGAACCCCAGAGTCTGATAACAGCTGTCTGAAGTGTTGGTGAGGGGCAACGATGTGGCCCTCCCACCTCAGTGATCAAAATAGCAGGTCCTGCCTCTGCAGGGAAAAGAGCATCACCACTGCCAGCATTGAAGGTGATGTTAGCCTGCGTGTTTCATTTGTCTTTAATTTTTATTGTCTCAAGGACAAAAGTTACTGGGTGACTATATTTTTGCATGGAAAGTTTCTTTTCAAAGCTTTGTAGATGGGTGGTGTTGGATGGGTGCGTATTGCTGATGCCACCGTCAAAGAAACTGTGTTGCTTGAGTTTGTGCTGCACAGACATGTGTTTCTATGTCAGCTGTTTTCTGATGCTGCTTCCTGCTTCTCTAGGACAAACACATAATATGATCTAAATAAACACAATATTCATGGATTTTTAAAATTGTCTGGAATTTCTGGATACCATCAAACCCTGTTATCAGTCATAGATGAAGCCTGGCCCTTTCTCCTACAACTGTAATGCTCTTTTCTAACCTCAATACAAAGATAAAAGAAAAACCCCACAAACCTCACATATGCTAATGGCCCCAAATTTTCTCAGAACTGGAAAGAATGGGGCAGATTTTTATTCTCACCCAAATGCCCATCTCTGGGAGCCGTTCCCAATGTCTCCACATTCCCACCTTTCCCTGGGATTTGGGGGCATGGCCCAGTCTAAGACAACAAGCAGTTGTGTCCCCCAACACTAGAGTTTCTGTCTCCTTAGCTCTTAAAGGACCAGAGCCCGGTTGACTGTGTTTAAAGGCGTGTTCCTGCCTGCATGCCCAGCACGTGTTTGCCTGTGTATGTGCCTGTATATCTGTGTCACAGGTGCATTTGGACCAGCAGCATTTATAATAACTGGCAGACAGGAAGCCACCAATATTGTGCTTAGTCTCCTCTCTCAGCCATAACCCCAGAGCCCAGCATCCTGGAGTCACCAGGACTGAAGGAGTCAGGCATCAGAGCTGTGGTGGCAGGGGAGGGGGTGGGACAGGGGAAGCCCTGCTGGGGTCCAGCCCCGGTGGATCCAGTGATATTCAAAGGTGGGACGGAGCAGGCAGATAGGAAAGGATAGGACAGGTTAGGACAGGATAGCTCAGGACAGGATAGAATAGTAGGAAATTACTAGAAAAATAGGAGGCTGAATAACTTGGTTTACGGGGAAAGCCAATAAAATCTCAAGACAAGAGATTTGCACCATCTATGTAGGCCACTGGTGTCCACTTGAATCTCTAAAGGGGCCCCACCGTGGGTCCCTTTTCTTGCAAAACTTAGGGCCAGGGCAAGTAAGTAGACGTGGTGAGCCTCCCACTTCAGATGGGAATTCAGCCTGGAGTTAAAGTACAAGAGGACAGAGAGAGAGAGAGAGAGAGAGAGAGGTGTGGGAGCCAGATATCCTTAAAGAACGAGTTTAGGAGAGTGAGTTGTCCGAGAAACCGGTCTGCAAAGCCGGTCTGAGAAGATCTGGTCCGGAAAAACTGCTCTGAGAAACTGTTCCCGAGAAAACTGGTCCAAACTTTATTTTTCACATGTCCTTTTTATACAATGAAGATCAATGTGTTTCACAAATTTTGGCAATGACAGCAGCCCTGACTCTTGTTGAGACCAGGCTTATTCTCAGCATACCTAATTGTATACACAAGTCTAGATAATTTACATCATCTTCCAGCCAAAAGGCCAATTCGACAATTTACAGCTCTTTTCTGATAAGTGTTATTTTTTTCCAAGGTCTGGCGCCATTCTCGGGAGGCACTAAACAAAGTTGCATTCTCACATAGCAAGGACACAGCAAGCAAGAGGGAGTACAATGATTTATAAAAGAAAGCAATTAACTCGAAAGCCTAGTGTTGCTAATATCAAAAAACTACTACATATCTATTTCCAAATATTGTTTGTATAGCAGAAACTTCCAGGTGCAAATAAGGAGGTCTGGCAGCAATCATTGAGGCAACAGTGAAGTCTATATCACTACTAAAGCTTTGGCTCTTAGAAAAGATTTGTAACTTTAAAACACTTCAAGGCCTTTTTGCCCCTCACAGTTGGGGGTTGCCAGCAATTCACAAGCTTGTAAAAGGTCAGGGGAACCTGTTTAGGCAGGCTAGAGCAAAAGAGGGGTTGGGCTGAAACACTCCTTTCAAATGCAGGAAGCTAAAGTTTTGAACTAACTCTTTCCGAGAAACTGGCAGAGAACAGTGGGGAAACAGACAAATACANTGAGCTCTTCACCCGAGGGCGGGTGGGGTGGATGGGGAGGGCTCCGGGATGTGGTTCCCATTGCAGGCAAATCTTTAAGAAGCAATGAAATAAAATTCATATTTTAAGGCAAGACAAGAAAACTTTAAACAAAGTTCTTCTCTCCTTCTTTTGACCTCCTCCCTGCCCTGAAGTGTGCAGTGTGCATCTGTAGCATGTGTCAACCAGACCTTCCTAAGAGCAGAAATACCTGAGCCAATAGAAAGATCCGTTTTTGTTCTTCTAACCCCAGGCTTGTGACGTTATATGACACTGCCTCCTCTGACCTTACTAATGTCACTAGCCACATTACTTGTTGTCTAGCCCTTTATAAGAGTGTTGTTTCTTGCAACAACAGATGTGTCATTGAGCCTCTGGTAAACATGGTGATGACCAGGTGACCCTACATACAGTTTTAGAAGATCCGTGACTTGAAATATGGGAAGAAGCAACAGGAGGGAACCATTTCTGAAGCATGACGGACAAGTAAGACAATTGTTCCAGAGCATTTGGGCTCCTGATACCAGAACTAGAAGGGGCCTATCAAGAGAATCCTCACCTGACCTAGGAAAACTCCTCCCAAACCTTGATGGAGATTAAAATGGAAACAAAGAGACTGTGTGATAAAGATTGTTGCCCACCACCCAGTTCTACAAGAATCAAGTCACTAGCTGCTACAATTCACTGACCTACAATCCATTCTGAAAAGAAGTCGTGAAAAAGGTTAGGATTGTACACTAATGTTACTTGTTGTCTAGCCCTTTACAAGAGTGTTGTTTCTTGCATCAACAGATGTGTCATTGAGCCTCTGGTAACCATGATGATGACCAGGTGACCCTACATACAGTTTTAGAAGATCCGTGACTTGAAATATGGGAAGAAGCAACAGGAGGGAACCATTTCTGAAGCATGACGGACAAGTAAGACAATTGTTCCAGAGCATTTGGGCTCCTGATACCAGAACTAGAAGGGGCCTATCAAGAGAATCCTCACCTGACCTAGGAAAACTCCTCCCAAACCTTGATGGAGATTAAAATGGAAACAAAGAGACTGTGTGATAAAGATTGTTGCCCACCACCCAGTTCTACAAGAATCAAGTCACTAGCTGCTACAATTCACTGACCTACAATCCATTCTGAAAAGAAGTCGTGAAAAAGGTTAGGATTGTACTTTGTACCCTGAGAAAACTGGCAGAACCTGCCCTCACATAGTTGGATATTTTGAGGAGACTTTACTATGAACCCAGTTTCTTGCATCTGTCCATGCTTAGGAAGCACTAAAAGCATGAACCATGATATCTGTTCTTCCTGAGTGAAGGAACCTTCTGCCAAGGCGTGGGCTGGTTTCATGCCCTTCCCCAAATCACATAAACACTGACCTCCAACCCTGATCTCCTCAAAACAGCTCTTGGAGCTTCTTGAGAGACTGTCTCCCCAGTTAAACTTCTCAGGTTGGTTCCAGTAAAATTTCCAATTCTTTCTTGGGTTGTCTGACTATTGGTTAATTTTTCATCCACAAAAGTAAGTATGCATTGACTTCTGCAAGTCTCAGTGCAAGAACCTCATATTCTTATATTTTTCTAAATCAAATTGGACACAACCCTGGGACCTCACTTTCCAAGAGGATGGAAATGTCTCTGCTCCTGCTGCTAAGTCGCTTCAGTCATCCGACTCTGTGTGATCTGTAAATGGCAGCCTACCAAGCTCCCCCATCCCTGGGATTCTCCAGGCAAGAACACTGGAGTGGGTTGCCATTTCCTTCTCCAATGCATGAAAGTGAAAAGTGAAAGTGAAGTTGCTCAGTCATGTCTGACTCTTCGGGACCCCATGGCTCCTCCATCCACGGGATCTTCCAGGCAAGAGTACTGGAGTGGGGTGCCATTGCCTTCTCTGGAAATGTCTCTGTGCTTCAATAAAAGAATTGTCCAGGGTGGGCTCACATGAGGGGCTTGCTGTCCAAGCCTCATGGTTCATGGGATGGCTGCTCAATTCCTCCTGTTGAGAAATTGGGAAAAGATTTCCAAACAGAGAAAGTACATCAAGGTTGTATACTGTCACCGTGCTAATTTAACTTTAATGCAGAATAGATCATGTGAAATGCCGTGCTGGATGAAGCACAAGCTGGAATCAAGATTTCCGGGAGAGATATCAATAACCTCAGATATGCAGATGACAACACCCTTATGGCCAAAATTGAAGAAGATCTTAAGTAAGAGCCTCTTGATGAAAGTGAAAGAGGACAATGAAAAAGTTGGCTTAAACTCAACGTTCAGAAACCTGAGATCATGGCAACCGTTACCATTACCTCATGGCAACTAGATGGGGAAACAAAGGAAACAAGGAGAGACTTTATTTTCCGGGGCTCCAAAATTACTGCAGATGGTGACTGCAGCCAAGAAATTAAAAGACGTTTGCTCCTTGCAGGAAAAGCTATGACAAACCTAGACAGAATATTAAAAAGCAGAGACATTTCTTGTCGACAAATGTCCATCTAGTCAAAGATGGTTCTTCCAGTAGTCGTGTACTGATGTGAGTCTTGGATTATAATGAAAGCTGAGCACTGAAGAATTGATACTTTTGAACTGTGGTGTTGGAGAAGACTCTGGAGAGTCCTTGGACAGCAAGGATCCAATCAGTCCATCCTAAAGGAGATCAGTCCTTAGTGTTCTTTGGAAGGACTGAGTTGAAGCTGAAGCTCCACTACTGACTCATTGGAAAAGACTCCAATGCTGGGAAAGATTGAAGGTGTGAGGAGAAGGGGATGACAGAGGATGAGATGGTTGAATGGCATCACCGACTCAATGGATCTGAGTTTGAGCAAAGTCTGCGAATTGGTCAAAGAAGACAATGGCACCCCACTCCAATACTCTTTCCTGGAAAATCCCATGAACACAGGAGCCTGGTAGGCTGCAGTCCATGGTGTCGCTAAGAGTCAGACACGACTGAGTGACTTCACTTTCACTTTTCACTTCCATGCATTGGAGAAGGAAATGGCAACCCACTCCAGTGTTCTTGCTTGGAGAATCCCAGGGATGGGGAAGCCTGGTGGCCTGCTGTCTATGGAGTTGCACAAAGTGGGACACAACTGAAGTAACTTAGCAGCAGCAGCCGCGAGTTGGTGATGGACAGGGAAGCCTGGCGTCCTGCAGTCCATGGGGTTACAAAGAGTCACACTTGACCTAGTGACTGCACTGAGCTGAACTGAGAGATTAAGGGCTATTTGTCACAGTTCCAAGGCTGCTCCAGTCCCCTCACTGTGGCCCTCAAAAGAAAGTGTAATCATCCTGTATTTAGTTCAACCTTATCATAGAGGCTTCCCTGATGGCTCAGATGGTAAAGAATCCTCCTGCAATGCAGGAGACCCGGGTTTGATCCCTGGGTTGGGAAGATTTCCTGGAGAAGGGAATGGCAACCCAACCCAGTAGTCTTGCCTGGGAAATTGCACGACAGATGAGCGGAGTGGGCTGCAGTCCATGTGGTCACAAAAGGTCAGACACAAATGAGTGAGAGACCCTTAGTCTTCTTGTCATAGAGGAGGTACAGCTGAACCCCAGGGATGGGAACACTTGTCCAGAGTCATCTGTGGGTAGCAGAGTCAGAGTCAGGACCCAGGTGTCCTGTCCCAGGCCAGCTGGCTGTCCACAGCCTCACGCTGCTTGTGACAAGTGTGGCGGCAGCATCCTCCAGGCTGGGATTCTGCCCCGTCCACCCTCGTTCTGCACAAACTGCCCCATCCCCAGAGGAGGGCACTCACTGCTACTGAGTCAGTTTCCTCATCTGCTAGATGGGGAGGGGTGCCAGAGGCCCCTTGCCCTCCCAGCCCCCTTCTCCCGGGGCCCTGCACTTGCCAGTCCTGGAGACTCAGAGGTGGAGACGGCAGCCGGCTCCCTCCCCTCTGGCCACCCTCTCTGCTTGTTTCCTCTTGGCTGCTGGGTCCTGTTGATTGGTCACATCCCTCCTGACTAAACACACCCTCCTCCCCCACGACCTCTGCTGGGTGGGCAACATGTTTCTCTTTCATAACATGAGTTTCCTCACTCACTTCCCAGGGGTCCAACTCTCCAGGGATTCTTGTCAAAACACAAACTCCTTCCAGGCACCCCCACAGTCTGAGGTCTCCCAGACTTGTTCCGGCACATTCTTGACTTTCCACTTCTTCAGAGTCCAACTCAGCAGCCCGAATGCTCTTGCCCTGTTTAGGAGGCTTCTGTTTCCTTTAGGAAAAGCAAATTCCTTTCTGCTGGGCATATAGAGGGCTGACCATAAGCAGGGGAAGATGAAACAGAAGCCCAGAGTGAAGGGAGGCAGATCTGGGTTCTGTGACTGGATTCACAGTCACATCTGCTCTGACTCCAAAGCAGACAGGCTTGGGGAGGAGCTGAGAGATGCCCACACAGGCCTAACTTCAAAGACAGAGAGAAGGGAGGCACCGTGGGTTCAGGGGTCTGGGGAGGGGAAGCTGGGGACCTGAAACCCACCTACTTGGTGACCAAGGCCTCCCCCAGCCCTTCAACACACACAGTTGATGGAGAAGACCTCCCAGTACCCAAGCCTCAGGCCCTTCCCTTGCTCTCTGCCTGTCCTGGGCTCCCTGTCTCCTGGGGCAGCGGCCAGAGGCTCCCTCCTCAGCTGGCCAGAGCCTCCTCTGCACATGGTGACTCTAGCTGACTCCCCAGACTGTGGCCTGTGCCGCATCCAGAACAGAGCCCCAGGCACAGATGTTCCCCTTCTGTGGTCCTGGACCAGCTCTTGGAAAAATCACAGAATCAGCCTTCCTCAGTCCTCCTCTGAGTGGGGAGAATGGGGGCCACTCCCTCGTGTGGTCTCAGGCGCCTGGTTATCTCCCCTGGGTGCCAGTGCAGACGGCTGATCACGTGGCCCTCGTCTGTGTGGTTGGCTCCTGTCTAGAGGTGCCTGTCGGGAGGCAGGTGAGCCAAGGAGAAACAAGGGGGCTTTAATCAACTGCTGTGAAGTGTCTCCGTGCTCTCTCCGGACTTTTCTGGCTGGCTTGCCAACAGGAAGTAGTCTGGCTGAGATAGGGGTGCTGCTGTAGGACCTCTGCATGAGGTATTGCAGCTAGAGCGGGACAGACAGGAGCCAGGAGGTTATACCCGGATCTGAGAGAAGAGGGAAGGGGCTCAGCATTTCCTGAGGTTCTTATACTTGCTGAGCTTTGGGGGAGACAGATCTGTATTCAACCCAGGCTCTCTCAGAGAGTAACTGTGTGACCTTGAGGAAAAATAGAACGTGCTCTCTGAGCCTCACTTTCATCATCTGTTAAATGGGGATGACAATAATATCCCTGAAAATGAAATGAAATAGAGATAATAACTCAGCTAGTCAGACTGGTGGTGTGTTTTGTCGCTCAGTCATGTCCGACTCTGTGTGACCCCTGGGACTGTATCCCTCCAGTCTCCTTGTCTAAGGGGATTTTCCAGGCGAGAATACTGAAGTAGGCTGTTATGCCCTCCTTCAGGGGATCTTTCCAACCCAGGGATCAAACCCAGGTCTCCCACATTGTATGTGGATTGTTTACCATGTGAGCCACCAAGGAAGCACTGGACTGTTGGTGCTAAAAACATATTGACTGTTTTATCTTTCTGGAATACAAGATACAAATTAATGACAATCAGAGTATAAGATCCTGCACCTACACGACTGGGTTCAAATCCCGGCTCTGTCACTTCCTGCCTGTGTGATCTTGGTCTAGTTACCCACTGTGTGTCTGTGATAATGGGGAAACTGAGTGCATAGTTAATGGACTGCTGGAGGAACAAAAACTCCAGAACAGTGATTAACCTGCAGTGTGTGCTGTGTGTGACACCCCTGTTAACTTTTATGGCAATACTTGCCCTGTTGGCCCATGGCAAATGTTTCTTAAATGAATACAACAAGTGCTTACAGCTTAGACTGTGTAGCCTGAACCTACCAACTGAGATGCATCCATCCCTTCTGCCTTTTAGGTAAATATTTGAGAATCACTGAATCATGTTTTGTCCCATTTAATCCTCCTAACAACACTTGACCTTCTGTGATGGATATTTCCATGGAGGGAAATCACTGAGGACCTGACCTCATCACCATATTTGAGGACAAACCCATCATGTGTGCAACCTGGGGAGAGACTGGGCCTGACCCTCAATAGGAAAGAAAAGGTAAGGAAAGTGCAGTTGCTCAGTCATGGCCGACTCTTTGCAACCCCATGGACTGTAGCATATCAGGCTCCACCATCCATGGGGATTTCCAGGCAACGATACTAGAGTGGGTTGCCATTTCCCTCTCCGAGTATCTTCCTGATACAGGGATCAAATTGAGGTCTCCCACTTTGCAGGTGGATGCTTTACCGTCTGAGCCATCAGGGAAGCTTCAAGAAAGAAAATGCCAGATAAATAATGGACCTGCCCCACAATTGGGGCCTGGACACACAAGAACAGGTATACACAGAGAGAAGACAGACCAGAATTCCTTCTGCAGGGCCTGCAGCAGCATCCAGGGTGTGCTTCCAATGGCCACGGTGCCTGGACCAAGTGCCCTTGGCTGTGAGCTGGCTGTCCAGCACCCTCATTTCTGGTCTGAGCCTGTTCTCAGGCTGGTCCCTCTCTGGCAGTTCTCCAAGCTACTCAGTATCCTTCCAGTACATTTGTTCTCTGCTTATGTTGCCAGAGATGTTCTCTGGAGGATTCAGTTAACAGCCTTTATGACTAAAAGCAGGAGCTATTATCTCCATTTTCTGGATGAGCAAACTGAGGCTTAGAGTAGCATAGCCTGAGCACATGACTACTGTGAGCCCGCTGAACTCAGGTCTCAGTTCAGGGTTGGGGATCATGTATAGACATATAAGGTGAAAAGCTCTGAGATGACCAGGAGAACTGGAAACAGTTGTCAATGGCTGGATGGAGGGGAGGAGGCTGGAGAGCTAGAAAGGGGTCTGAGCTTTCAGGGCTTTGCAGGTGGGTGGTGTTGTGGAGTCTGTGTTCCATCCTAAGGGAGCAAACAGAAATCTTCAGACTATCGTACTTTGACTTTACTCCAAACCAGTCTTTGAGGGAAAGAATGGGAATAGAGGAAGCATCTAGAAGCTTATGGCAGGAGTACAGGTGAGGGGATGGATGAATCTGGACCAGGTGATCTAGAGGTGAAGAAGACTGGGTGGGTTCAGGAGCATATTGTGAAGAGCATCTGTGAAGGTGGTGCCATTGGCTCAGATGAGAAAGATGAGGAAGGATCAGCGTGTCTTGGGAGTAGGGGATTGAAGAGGTGGGACTGGACATATGGAGTGTGACATGTCCCAGGACATCCAGAGGGAGAGATCAGGAGGCAGGTGTATGTGACTCTGGATCCCAGTAGAGATCAGCTCTGGAGACAGGAACTGGGGAGTTGTCCTCACTCAGCCTACACTCTTCTCTTAGTTTCTTCTTAATCGTCACATCCATGGAGCAGCCTCCCCCGACCCCCCGCCGCCAATAGACACTCCAATAACTCCTCTTACCTGTGTTCCCTTTATCGTGGCATTTATCACCCATGACTTGATGTTATGTGTTGATGTGCACATCTCCTGTACTAGAGTGCAAGCTCCATGAGGACCGAACTCTTGGTTTTGTTCCCTGCTCTCTATCCAGCGTCTAGAATAGGGCCTGGCATACACCCACTTGATGAACAAGAATATTTATTGATGAGTGGGATCTTAAAGTCATAGGACTGAATAAGGACAAAAACGGCTTCCAGAAAAGAGATGGTCTGTACCCAATTTCTGAGCAAATGGTTCCTTCCTGTTGCTTATTCCCGTATCTGTAGCTGTTGTTGTGGTTTAGATCTAAGTTGTCTCTGACTCTTTGAGACCAATGGACTGTGGCCTGCCAGTGTCCTCGGTCCATGGGGTTTTCTAGGCAAGAATACTGGAGTTGGTTGCCATTTCCTTCTCCAGGGCATCTTCCAGACCTAGGGCTCAAACCCGAGTCTCCTGCATTAGCAGGCAGGATCGTTACCACTGAGCCAAATGGGAACAGTCACTGCATTACAATCTGGATCTTATAAAACTATATATATTATAGGAATCATTTCAAGAGGCCTAGTCACCATTGTTTTTCATCACAGACTTAATCACACATCTGTTATATAAGAAACAAAGCATGAATCTTTAAAATAAGCAGAGCACAAGTAATCCAGCTGGAGACATTAATCAGGTCCTAAGTAAGTTAGCAGTGCTATCTTCTAAGGTGTTGCAAGGCCTTCCTCTAGAAAATGTCACCCTTGTGGTGAAATGGGTATTCCTTCCTTTTAAGAGGTCTGGTTTAGGCACAATGCAGATGAAATATGCACACTAGAGGAGAGGGAAGAATCTGAGACAGACCAAAACTGTTCAATGTTCAATTTAAATTTTTCTTGTCTTGTCTTAAAATAGGAATTTTATTTCATTGTTTCTTCAGAGTTTCCTGCCACAGGGACCACCTACAAGTAATCCAGCTGGAGACATTAATCAGGTCCTAAGTAAGTTAGCAGTGCTATCTTCTAAGGTGTTGCAAGGCCTTCCTCTAGAAAATGTCACCCTTGTGGTGAAATGGGTATTCCTTCCTTTTAAGAGGTCTGGTTTAGGCACAATGCAGATGAAATATGCACACTAGAGGAGAGGGAAGAATCTGAGACAGACCAAAACTGTTCAATGTTCAATTTAAATTTTTCTTGTCTTGTCTTAAAATAGGAATTTTATTTCATTGTTTCTTCAGAGTTTCCTGCCACAGGGACCACCTCCTGGAAGTCCTTCCCTTCTGTCCATCCAGCCCCTGGGTGAAGATCACATGCTTCCTCCCAGTACAGGAGTGAGGGGCAGCAGTGGGGGTCCTTCCCCTCCCCTCCCTGGCAGCTCTGCTTGTTTGGCCCCTCTGGACCTGGTGACACTAGGATGCTGGGCTCTGAGGCTCTGTGGCTGGGACCAGGAGAAGAAGGCTTGTGGTGCATTTCTCATCACCAGTTACTATATAGGGCTGTTGGTGTCATTGCAGGGTGACACATGAACTTTTATGCAGAGTATATCATGAGAAACGCTCAGCTGGAGGAAGCAAGCTGAAATCAAGATTGCCAGGAGAAATATCAATAACCTCAGATATGCAGATGACACTATCCTATGGCCAAAAGTGAAGAAGAACTAAACAGCCTCTTGATGAAAATGAAAGAGGAGAATGAAAAATTTCGCTTAAAACTGAACACTCAGAAAACTAAGATCATGGCATCTGGTCCCATCACTTCATGGCAAATAGATGGGGAAACAGTGGAAACAGTGGCTGACTTTATTTTGAGGGTCTCCAAATCATTGCAGATGGTGCTTGCAGGCATGATATTAAAGATGCTTGCTCCTTGGAAGGAAAGTTATGACCAACCTAGACAAACTCTCCAGAAACAGGNACTTCAAAGACAGAGAGAAGGGAGGCACCGTGGGTTCAGGGGTCTGGGGAGGGGGAGCTGGGGACCTGAAACCCACCTACTTGGTGACCAGGGCCTCCCCCAGCCCTTCAACACACACAGTTGATGGAGAAGACCTCCCAGTACCCAAGCCTCAGGCTCTTCCCTTGCTCTCTGCCTGTCCTGGGCTCCCTGTCTCCTGGGGCAGTGGCCAGAGGCTCTCTCCTCAGCTGGCCAGAGCCTCCTCTGCACATGGTGACTCTAGCTGATGCCCCCCAGACTGTGGCCTGAGCCGCATGCGGAACAGAGCCCTGGGCACAGATGTTCCCCTTCTGTGGTCCTGGACCAGTTTCTTGGAAAAATCACAGAATCAGCCTTCCTCAGTCCTCCTCTGAGTGGGGAGAATGGGGGCCTCTCCCTCGTGTGGTCTCAGGCGCCTGGTTATCTCCCCTGGGTGCCAGTGCAGACGGCCGATCACATGGCCCTCGTCTGTGTGGTTGGCTCCTGTCTAGAGGTGCCTGTCGGGAGGCAGGTGAGCCGAGGAGAAACAAGGGGGCTTTGATCAACTGCTGTGAAGTGTCTCCGTGCTCTCTCCCGACTTTTCTGGCTGGCTTGCCAACAGGAAGTAGTCTGGCTGAGATAGGGGTGCTGCTGTAGGACCTCTGCATGAGGCATTGCAGCCAGAGCGGGACAGACAGGAGCCAGGAGGTTATACCCGGATCTGAGAGAAGAGCGAAGGGGCTCAGCACTTCCTGAGGTTCTTATACTTGCTGAGCTTTGGGGGAGACAGATCTGTATTCAACCCAGGCTCTCTCAGAGAGTAACTGTGTGACCTTGAGGAAAAACAGAACTTGTTCTCCTAGCCTCACTTTCATCATCTGTTTTAAATGGGGATGACAATAATATCCCTGAAAATGAAATGAAATAGAGATAATAAGTCACCTAGTCAGACTGGTGGTGTGTTTTGTCACTCAATCATGTCCAACTCTGTGACCCCTTGGACTGTATCCCTCCAGGCTCCTTTGTCAAGGGGATTTTCCAGGCGAGAATACTGAAGTAGGTTGTCATGCCCTCCTTCAGGTGATCTTTCCAACCCAGGGATAGAACCCAGATCTCCCACATTGTATGTGGATTCTTTACCATGTCAGCCACCAAGGAAGCGCTGGACTGTTGGTGCTAAAAAAAATATTGGCTGTTTTATCTTTCTTGAATACAAGGTACAAATTAATGACAATCAGAGTATAACATCCTACACCCACACGACTGGGTTCAAATCCCAGCTCTGCCACTTCCGACCTGTGTGCTCTTGGTCTACTTACCCACCGTGTGTCTGTGTCTGTGGAGACACTGAGTGCATAGTTCATGGACTGCTGGGAGGAATAAAAACTCCAGAACAGTGGTTAACCTGCAGTGTGTGCTATGTGTGACACCCCTGTTAACTTTTATGTCAATACCTGCCCTGTTGGCCCATGGCAAATATTTCTTATATGAATACAACAAGTGCTTACAGCTCAGACTGTAGCCTGGACCTTCCAATTGAGATGCATCCATCCCTTCTGCCTTTTGGGTGAATATTTGAGAATCAATGAGTCATGTTTTGTCCCATTTAATCCTCCTAACAACACTTGACCTTCTGTGATGGATATTTCCATGGAGGGAAATCACTGAGTACCTGACCTCATCACCATATTTGAGGACAATCCCATCATGTGCGCAACCTGGGGAGAGACTGGGCCTGACCCTCAATAGGAAAGAAAAGGTAAGGAAAGTGCAGTTGCTCAGTCGTGGCTGACTCTTTGCAAACCATGGACTGTAGCATACCAGGCTCCACCGTCCATGGGGATTTCCAGGCAATGACGCTAGAGTGGGTTGCCATTTACTTCTCCAGAGTATCTTCCTGATCCAGGGATCGAACCCAGGTCTCTCACATTGCAGGTGGATGCTTTACCATCTGAGCGATCAGGGAAGCTTCAAGAAAGAAAAGGCCAGATAAATACTGGACCTCCCCCATAATTGGGGCCTGGACACAAAGGACAGGTATACACAGAAAAAGACAGGCCAGAATTCCTTCTGCAAGGCCTGCAGCAGCATCCAGGGTGTGCTTCCAATGGCCACGGTGCCTGGACCAAGTGCCCTTGGCTGTGAGCTGGTTGTCCAGCACCCTCATTTCTGGTCTGAGCCTGTTCTCAGGCTGGTCCCTCTCTAGCAGTTCTCCAAGCTACTCAGTATCCTTCCAGTACATTTGTTCTCTGCTTATGTTGCCAGAGGTGTTCTCTGGAGGATTCAGTTAACAGCCTTTATGACTAAAAGCAGGAGCTATTATCTCCATTTTCTGGATGAGCAAACTGAGGCTTAGAGTAGCATAGCCTGAGCACATGACTACTGTGAGCCCGGCTGAACTCAGGTCTCAGTTCAGGGTTGAGGGTCATGTATAGACATATAAGGTGAAAGGCTCTGAGATGACCAGGAGAACTGGAAACAGTTGTCAGTGGCTGGAGGGAGGGGAGGAGGCTGGAGAGCTAGAAAGGGGTCTGAGCTTTCAGGGCTTTGCAGGTGGGTGGTGTTGTGGAATCTGTGTTCCATCCTAAGGGAGCAAAAAGAAAGCTTCCGACTATCATATTGACTTTCCTCCCAACCAGTCTTTGAGGGAAAGGATGGATATAGAGGAAGCATCTAGAAGCTTACGGCAGGAGTACAGGTGAGGGGATGGATGGATCTGGACCAGGTGGTCTAGAGATGAAGAAGACTGGTGGGTTCAGGAGCATATTGTGAAGAGCATCTGTGAAGGTGGTGCCATTGACTGAGATGGGAAAGATGAGGAAGGATCAGCGTGTCTTGGGAGTGGGGGATTGAAGAGGTGGGACTGGACATATGGAGTGTGACATGTCCCAGGACATCCGGAGGGAGAGATCAGGAGGCAGGTGTATGTGACTCTGGATCCCAGTAGAGATCAGCTCCGGAGACAGGAACTGGGGAGCTGTCCTCACTCGGCCTACACACTCCTCTCAGTTTCTTCTTAAATGTCACACCCACAGAGCAGCCTTGCCCCCCCACCACCAACAGACACCCCATAACTCCTCTTACCTGTGTTCCCTTTATCGTGGCATTTATCACCCATGCCTTGATGTTATGTATTGATGTGCACATCTCCTGTACTACAGTGCAAGCTCCCTGAGGACGGAACTCTTGGTTCTGTTCTCTGCTCTCTATCCAGCGTCTAGAATAGGGCCTGGCACATGCACACTTGGTGAACAAGAGTATTTATTGATGAGTGGGATTTTAAAGTCATCGGACCGAATGAGGAAAAAAAATGCTCCCAGAAAAGAGGTGGTCTGGGCCAAAGTCCTGAGCAAATGGTTCTTTTCTGTTGCTTATTCCCATATCTGTAGCTGTTGTTGTGGTTTAGACGCTAAGTTGTCTCTGACTCTTTGAGACCAATGGATTGTAGCCCGCCAGTCTCCTCAGTCCATGGGGTTTTCCAGGCAAGAATACTGGAGTGGGTTGCCATTTCCTTCTCCAGGGCATCTTCCAGACCTAGGGATCAAACCCGAGACTCCTGCATTAGCAGGCAGGTTCGTTACCACTGAGCCATATGGGAACAGTCACTGCATTACAATCTTGGATCTTATAAACCTATATATATTATAGCAATCATTTCAAGAGGCCTAGTCACCATTATTTTTCATCACAGACTTAATCACACGTCTGTTAATACAAGAAACAAGGCATGAATCTTTAAAATAAGCAGAGCACAAGTAATCCAACTAGAGACATTAATCAGGTCCTAAGTAAGTTAGCAGCGCTATCTTCTAAGGAGTTACATGGCTTCCTCTAGAAAATGTCACCCTTGTGGAGAAATGAGTATTCCTTCCCGTGAAGAGGTCTGGTTTAGGCACAATGCAGATGAAATATGCACACTAGAGGAGAGGGAAGAATCTGAAACAGACAGACCAAAAATGTTTAATGTTCAATTTAAATTTTTCTTGTCTTGTCTTAAAATAGGAATTTCATTTCATTGTTTCTTCAGAGTTTCCTGCCATGGGGACCACCTGCTGGAAGTCCTTCCCTTCCATCCATGCAGCCCCTGGGTGAGATCACATGCTTCCTCCCAGTACAGGAGTGAGGGGCAGCAGTGGGGGGCCTTCCCCTCCCCTCCCCGGCAGCTCTGCTTGTCTAGCCCTTCTGGCCCTGGTGACACTAGGATGCTGGACTCTGAGGCTCTGTGGCTGTGACCGGGAGAAGGCTTGTGGTGCATTTCTCATCACCAGTTACTATATAGGGCCGTTGGTGTCATTGCAGGGTGGCACATGAACTTTTATGCAGAGGATATCATGAGAAACGCTGGGCTGAAGGAAGCAAGCTGAAATCAAGATTGCCGGGGGAAATATCAATAACCTCAGAAATGCAGATGATACTACCCTTATGGCAGAAAGTGAAGAAGAACTAAAGAGCCTCTTGATGAAAATGAAAGAGGAGCATGAAAAAGTTGGCTTAAAACTCAACATTCAGAACACTAAGATCATGGTATCTGGTCCCATCACTTCATGGCAAATAGATGGGGAAACAGTGGAAACAGTGGCTGACTTTATGTTTGGGAGCTCCAAAATCACTGTAGATGGTGATTGCAGCCATAATATTAAAAGATGCTTGCTCCTTGGAAGGAAAGTTATGACCAACCTAGACAAACTCTCCTGAAAGCAGGAATAGAAGGAACATACCTCAACATTATAAAAGCTATATAGACAAACCCACAGCAAACATTCGCATCAATGGTGAAAAATTGAAAGCATTTCCCCTAACGTCAGGAACAAGACAAGGATGCCCACTTTCACTACTACTATTCAACATAGTTCTGGAAGATTTGGCCACAGCAATCAGAGCAGAAAAAGAAATAAAAGGAATCCAGACTGGAAAAGAAGAAGTAAAACTCTCAGTCTTTGCAGATGACATGAGCCTCTACATAGAAAACCCTAAAGACTCCACCACAAAATTACTAGAGCTAATCAATGAATATAGTAAAGTTGCAGGATACAAATCAACACACAGAAATCCCTTGCATTCCTATAGACTAATAATGAGAAAGTAGAAAAAGAAATTAAGGAAACAATTCCATTAACATTGCAACGAAAAGAATAAAATACTTAGGAATATATCTACCTAAAAAATTAAAGACCTATATATAGAAAACTATAAAACACTGATGAAAGACATCAAAGAGGACACTAATAGATGGAGAAATATACCATGTTCATGGATCGGAAGAATCAATATAGTGAAAATAAGTATACTACCCAAAACAATCTACAGATTCAATGAAATCCCTATCAAGCTGCCAGTAGTATTTTTCACAGGACTAGAACAAATAATTTCATAATTTGTATGGAAATACAAAAAACCTCAAATAGCCAAAGCAATCTTGAGAAAGAAGAATGGAACTGGAGGAATCAACTTGCCTGACTTCAGGCTCTACTACAAAGCCACAGTCACCAAGACAGTATGGTACTGGCACAAAGACAGAAATATAGATCAATGGAACAAAATAGTAAGCCCAGAGATAAATCCACACACCTATGGACACCTTATATTTGACAAAGGAGGTAGGAATATACAATGAAGTAAAGACAATCTTTTTAACAAGTGGTGCTGGGAAAACTGGTCAACCACTTATAAAAGAATGAAACTAGATCACTTTCTAACCCCACACACAAAAATAAACTCAAAATGGATTAAAGATCTAAACGTAAGAGCAGAAACTATAAAACTCCTAGAGGAGAACATAGGCAAAACACTCTCTGACATAAATCACAGCAGGATCCTCTATGAACTACCTCCCAGAATACTGGAAATAAAAGCAAAAATAAATAAATGGGACCTAATTAAAATTAAAAGCTTCTGCACAACAAAGGAAACTATAGACAAGTTGAAAAGACAGCCTTTGGAATGGGAGAAAATAATAGCAAATGAAGCAACTGACAAACAATTAATCTCAAAAATATACAAGCAAGTTATGCAGCTCAATTCCAGAAAAATAAATGACCCAATCAAAAAATGGGCCAAAGAACTAAATAGACATTTCTCCAAAGAAGACATACAGATGGCTAACAAAGACATGAAAAGATGCTCAACATCACTCATTATCAGAGAAATGCAAATCAAAACCACAATGAGGTACCATTTCACACCAGTCAGAATGGCTGCGATCCAAAAGTCAACAAGCAATAAATGCTGGAGAGGGTGTGGAGAAAAGGGAACCCTCTTACACTGTTGGTGGGAATGCAAACTAGTACAGCCACTATGGAGAACAGTGTGGAGATTCCTTCAAAAACTGCAAATAGAACTGCCTTATGACCCAGCAATCCCACTGCTGGGCATACACACCGAGGAAACCAGAATTGAAAGAGACACATGTACCCCAATGTTCATCACAGCACTGTTTATAATAGCCAGGACATGGAAGTAACCTAGATGTCCATCAGCAGAAGAATGGATAAGACAGCTGTGGTACATTTACACAATGGAGTATTACTCAGCCATTAAAAAGAATACATTTGAATCAGCTCTAATGAGGTGGATGAAACTGGAACCGATTATACAGAGTGAAGTAAGCCAGAAAGAAAAACATCAATACAGTATACTAACACATATAATGGAATTTAGAAAGATGGTAATGATAACTCTGTATGCGATACAGCAAAAGAGACACAGATGTATAAAACAGACTTTTGGACTCTGAGGGAGAGGGAGAGGGAGAGAGTGGGGTGATTTGGGAGAATGGCATTGAAACATATATACTATCATGTAAGAAACAAATTACCAGTCTATGTTCAATGCAGGATACAGGATGCTTGGAGCTGGTGCACTGGGATGACCCAGAGAGATGATATGGGAAGGGAGGTGGGAGGGGGGTTCAGGATTGGGAACTCATGTACATGCGTGGTGGATTCAGGTTAATGTATGGCAAAACCAATACAGTATTGTAAAGTAAAATAAAGTAAAAATTAAAATTAAATAAATAAAAAGCAGAGACATTACTTTGCCAACAGAGGTCCATCTAGTCAAGGCTATGGTTTTCCAGTGGTCATGTATGGATGTAAGAGATGGACTATAAAGAAAGCTGAGCACCAAAGAATTGATGCTTTTGATCTGTGGTGCTGGAGAAGACTCTTGAGGGTCCCTTGGATAGCAAGGAGATCCAACCAGTCCATCCTAAAGGAAATCAGTTCTGGGTGTTCATTGGGAGGACTGATGTTGAAGCTGAAACTCCAATATTTTGGCCACCTGATGAGAAGAGCTGTTGCATTTTAAAAAACCATGTTGTTGGGAAAGATTGAAGGCAGGCAGAGAAGGGGATACAGAGGATGAGATGGTTAGATGGCATCACTGACTCAATGGAAACGAGTCTGGTAAACTGCGGGAGTTGGTGATGGACAAGGAGGCCTGGCATGCTGTGGTTCATGGGGTCGCAAAGAGTCGGACACGACTGAGTGACTGAACTGCCTGACTGACAGGAGCACGCACACATGCCCACACACAGGTGCACTGAACATCCACACCGGCACACGTCTTTAAAGAGAGGCCTTGCGGTGCTGTCGTGGCCCCTTTAAGAGGCAGCGGGCAGGATGTGGACACGGGGTGGGGCCCAGCCTCTGGCCTCACAGGCTGGGCCACATCCCCAGGCTCTGGTCCAGGTGGAGGTGGAGAGTCAGTGGGCGTGATTCTCAAAAACATAGATTTGGGTGAGGGTGAAAACTGACTAGGGCTCTTTTGAGTTCTAGGTCGATTCGGGGTATTAGAGTATTTGGATTTTGTTTGGGGCTTTTTGTTTCTTTGCTTTTCCCCTTTCATCTTTATATGCATGCTAAGTGGCTTCGGTCATGTCCATCTCTTAGTGACCCCATGGACTGTGGCCCCCCGGCTCCTCTGTCCATGGGATTCTCCAGGCAAGTGTACTGGGTGGGTGGCCATGCCCTTCTCCAGGGAATCTACCTTACCCAGGGATCAGACTGGCGTCTCTTGCATTGTCTCCTGCATTGCCCATGGATTCTTTACTGCTGAGCCATTGAGGACGCTCTTTATCTTTATACTGAGATTAAAAAGAACATCGTGTGTGTGAGAAAAAGTACAAGACTTTTCCTGATAATTGACAGGAGGGGCTGATGGAAACAAAAAGATCCAGGAGAAAATTTTTAACTATATATTTATTTTAGCTGATTCCAGAAACTCAGGAAGCAGCAGCAAAAGCAACAGGGACACAGAAACACACATACGTGTCACCTCACATTCAAGCAATGCAATTCCTTTGACAATAGAAGCAGCAACAACCACCCCTACCCCCAAACCACCTACGAAATTCTGAAAAGAAACTTTCTCTTTAAAATAAGTCACCAAATAAGTTTTGGCCTCCTGACCAGAATATACAAAGAGAAACAAAAAAATAATCCCAGGCTACCATCACCTTAAGGCTGCAGTGGCCATGCTCTTCTTCCTGCAGAGGCAGGACATGCTGTTTTGATCACCGAGGCAGGAGGCCCACATCGCTGCCCCTCACCAACACTGCAGACAGGTGTCTGCAAGTCCCTCAGGTTCTTCACCAGCTCTTTTTTTGATTCTCCAGAGATTGGTTGGGGGTGGAAGTCATCCCAAATTCCTGTAAGATGCCGTCTAGGCAGCCAGTGTTTAGTAAGCTAGGAAGAATTTTGGAGCCAATCTCAGGTGTGGCTGAGCATCAGGAGGGGCCCAGGGATCCAAAATCTCTGCTTCAGGAGTCTCGCCTATTGGATATCAGTGACCTCCAGAATTTTTTTTTTTTTTACTTAAAGGGGAGGTGCAGTATACACTCCCTTCTATTGGGAGAAAGGAGGCCTGATGCCTAATTACCCACCCTCACTCCCAAAGCCAGAAACACACAGCAACTAAGGCACCCCAAGGGGGACAGACACACTTTCACAATGAGGCCACTCCGGAGGCCCAGGGTGTGAACAGCTGCACAGAGGGCTGTGTGCTGTGCAGTCAGCACCTCAGGAGGCGGGAAGGGGCGGTGGGCAGAGGAGGAAGGAGTCTCAGGTCCTGATGGATCAGAAGAAGGAAGATGGGGAGAGGCGGTCTGGACAGAGGAGACGAGAAAACCAAGGGTGACCAGAAAAGGGGCAAAAAGCAGAAAATGCAGAAAACATGAGAAAGCAAGAGAAAGAAGCAAAATAGGACATGGGAAGCCAAGGAAAATAGGAAGGAGACAGAGCAGAAGGAGGGAAGGAAACAAAAAGAGAGCGAGATGAATGGGAAGGACGTGAGGAGGGAGAGGGAGCCAGGAAGAGGGCATCAGAGGAAAACAGAGCTCTGTAAAGACACCTCCTGTGAGTAGAGGGGAAGAGGGATACAGGGCTGGAGCTTAGTCCTACAGAAAGCTGGCGAGCCCAGTACACCAGGTCGGCCGTGTAAATCAGCAGGTTGATGGCTGTCAGGATGGCCACAGCCAGGCGCTGGTCCCAGACACAGCCATGGTCGGTGAGCTCATCAATGCAGGTCATATCGCTGTACCAGTGGGGCTGTCCACCTAACTTCTCGTCAAACTGGTAGAGTGGCCAGAGGACCAGAGCGCTGCCATAGAGGAGGCTTGAGAGCAGGGTCTTGGAGAGGGAGCCAGGAAGAGGGCATCAGAGGAAAACAGAGCTCTGTAAAGACACCTCCTGTGAGTAGAGGGGAAGAGGGATACAGGGCTGGAGCTTAGTCCCTACAGAAAGCTGGCGAGCCCAGTACACCAGGTCGGCCGTGTAAATCAGCAGGTTGATGGCTGTCAGGATGGCCACAGCCAGGCGCTGGTCCCAGACACAGCCATGGTCGGTGAGCTCATCAATGCAGGTCATATCGCTGTACCAGTGGGGCTGTCCACCTAACTTCTCGTCAAACTGGTAGAGTGGCCAGAGGACCAGAGCGCTGCCATAGAGGAGGCTTGAGAGCAGGGTCTGCCCGAGATGGAAAATGGGGAGCCAGAGGGGCAGCCTGTTCTCCCAGCCCCTCAGCCTCAGCAGCATGGCCACGGCTACCTGGACAAAGCAGATGGAGTACACGGCCACGCACCACACCNATCGCTGTACCAGTGGGGCTGTCCACCTAACTTCTCGTCAAACTGGTAGAGTGGCCAGAGGACCAGAGCGCTGCCATAGAGGAGGCTTGAGAGCAGGGTCTGCCCGAGATGGAAAATGGGGAGCCAGAGGGGCAGCCTGTTCTCCCAGCCCCTCAGCCTCAGCAGCATGGCCACGGCTACCTGGACAAAGCAGATGGAGTACACGGCCACGCACCACACCAGGGCCGGCTGGTGAGGTACAGGGAGGTGTTGCTGAGGAAGACAAAGATGGCACAGGCCACAGCGCTCTCCAGAATCTTCAGCAGGCCTGGTAAGGGGTGCACATAGCAGGGGATGTTCTTCAGCTTGTAGTGTTTCCATGTGCAGGCCGCATCTATGGCATAGAGCACGCACGCAATGCAGGAGAACGCAGAAGCAGTGATGGCCCGCTCTCGGGAAGGACCATGAGGCAGGTACTGGACGTAGAGGACGGGGTAGATGATGGAGGTCGAGAGGCAGAGGAGGGCCGCATAGCAGGCATAGGTGATGGGAAATTTGTACCGGAAAAAAGGAAAGTTGCAGTGGTGGTGAAAGCCCTCAAATGTAAAGATGAAGACGGTCACGGTGAAACAGAGGCACCAGATGGCTAGGCACCAGTTACCTATAGCCCCCCTCTTGTCGCCCATGCTGGCCACCAGGGCGAAGGCCGCACACATGGAGATCGCCTGTGGGAGTCGGAGGAAGCAGCACGGGGTGTGCACATCTTCTTGGTCAGGGATTGTCTGCCTGGTGGACATGGTGTTGTGAAGGTCTGGCAGGTTAGAGTCACCAGTATGGAGTGGTCTTCACTTAGGACTCTTCAGAGAAAGATCCAGATCTGAAGATGGATTAAGTGAGATGATCAGAAAAGGGTCAGGCCCTGTGAGGGCTGAGGCTCGGGATCTGTGGAGTTTGAACCAGTGGCTCAGACACTCAGGTAAGAACACAGCCACTCCAGAATGATTCTCCCCACCCATCACCTTTGGCCTTGTCAGGAGACTTGTCTCATCTCACAGCTGGGTTGGAACTGGCCTCAAATCACCAACATTTTTATGTCTTTTTGCTGCATGTCAATATCTACAGAAATACAGTATACTGTGGTCTTTTTCTACAGTCACAAAACTTCAAGTTAGAAAAACACTTTACAAAAAAAATTGTTTGCTGCATAAGCTGCTTGTATATTTTTGAGATTAGTTGTTTGTCAGTTGCTTCATTTGCTATTATTTTCTCCCATTCAGAAGGTTGTCTTTTCACCTTGCTTATAGTTTCCTTTGTTGTGCAGAAACTTTTAATTTTAATTAGATCCCATTTGTTTATTTTCGCTTTTATTTCCAGTATTCTGGGAGGTGGATCATAGAGGATCCTGCTGTGATTTATGTCAGAGAGTGTTTTGCCTATGTTCTCCTCTGGGAGTTTTATAGTTTCTTGTCTTACGTTTAGATCTTTAATCCATTTTGAGTTTATTTTTGTGTATGGTGTTAGAAAGTGATCTAATTTCATTCTTTTACAAGTGGTTGACCAGTTTTCCCAGCACCACTTGTTAAAAAGATTGTCTTTAATCCATTGTATATTCTTGCCTCCTTTGTCGAAGATAAGCTGTCCATAGGTGTGTGGATTTATCTCTGGGCTTTCTATTTTGTTCCATTGATCTATCTTTCTGTCTTTGTGCCAGTACCATACTGTCTTGGTGACTGTGGCTTTGTAGTAAAGCCTGAAGTCAGGCAGGTTGATTCCTCCAGTTCCATTCTTCTTTCGCAAGATGGCTTTGGCTATTCGAGGTTTTTTGTATTTCCATACAAATTGTGAAATTATTTGTTCTAGCTCTGTGAAAAACACTGCTGGTAAAGTTTTGCTTGGACTTCCCTGATGGCTCAGGCGGTAAAGCGTCTGCCTACAGTGTGGGAGACCCGAGTTTGATCCCTGGGTCGGAAAGATCCTCTGGAGAAGGAAATGGCAACCCACTCCAGTACTCTTGCCTGGAAAATCCCATGGATGGAGTGACCTGATAGGCTACGGCCCATGGGGTCACAAAGAGTAGGACATAACTGAGGGACTAAACTTCCTTCCTTCTTTCTTATTTCACTTAGTGTAAATGTTCCAAAGTCCACTTGCTGAAACAATAATGTGTTTGATCACAAAGTGCTTTCAGACCCCAGTGGGGTATCATGTCCTATAGAGTATATGTATCATGTCACCTGCAAAAATGAAAAATTCTGAATTCTGGAGAATATCTGACCCCAAGGATTTTCAGAAAGGAACTGTTTATTGTCATGCTAACCCTGTTCTACAGATGGGAAAACCAGGAGTCAAGTGCCTTCCCTAAGGTTGAAAGCATAGCGGTGGAAATCCAAGATAAAAATTAAAAAAGCCGTGGGTTTGAGCACTTTGTTTTATAGTCCAGCAGGTCAACCAGGCCTGTGGGTGGGATCCCAGGATGAAAACTCAGGGTTCTGGGACAAAGGAGACATCCTCAGGGCCACGGCCTCTGTTGACAGCAACCTGAAGGCACACATGTCCTGGCCTCACCTCCCCGCAGCCATCACTAGAAGGAGCTGCTGTCTGAGGGGACACAGCCCCACCCAGAGGAGGCCAGCTTCAGGCGTGAACAGGGAGGAGCTACAGGCTGAGAGCAAGGCCGTGGGGATGAGATGACACGGGAGTAAGGACTGTTATGAATCCCCTCCACCCATTTTTGCCTTCACATGTGACGCTTCCTCAGTGAGGATGGAGACCCCAACCCAGCATGACTCCAAGGTGGGGCAACATGGAGGAACCACAGAATAGATTAACACAGTGTTGAACTCCAAGGCTGCCATCCAGATGGGATCCTGGAAAGATCTAGAAGCCAACCTGAGCAGGATTCTCCTGGCCTGGGAGACTGCTTAGCAGCTTCCAAGTTGGGAAGAAGGGATTGGAAATGAACAAGGATGCTGTGTCTGAGCTGATGTATAGTCTTTCAGGGCATCCAGGGAGGGGGTGGGGATGGACGGATGATCACGCCTTTAAGGGTAGGAGCTGAAAGAGGAGGCCCCTGCAGGACCCCTGGGAGGGGCAACCCTGAGAATGCACTCTGGACTGGGGTGGGGGTTGGAGGCAGAGTGGAGATGACTGGGGGGATCCCAGGGTCCCAGTGGCCCTGAGGTAGCCCAGTAGGTGTCTTCTGACCCAGAAGGGATGCAGGCATGGAGACAACCTTCCCATGGAGGAGGGGCCTGGACAGGAACTGAGAGAGGAGAACAGGGGCCTGAAGTGGTTCAGGGCTGTAACCAGGGACACGTGGTCAGAGTGGCAGGAACACCCAAGACTACAAACTTGCCCAGGTCACCACCAAAGACAGTTCCGCCAGCCAGGGCTGCAGTCCTGCTCACACAGGGCTTCTCCAGGGTCCAGTGTCGGGGGAGTGGGGTACCTCCCTCCTGCCCCCTCCTCAGGGACAGCTGCCCTGTTTACAAGGGACTATTTGCTGAGAGGCCCCCAGGGCTGAAGGGCCAGCACCCTGAGCCCCAGCCAGCTTCCTGCCATCAGGGGATTATTATGTCACCTTTGGTGATAGTAAACCCTGGGACAAGCTGAGGCTGGAAAGAGAAACGCAGAGCAAACCTGAGAACCTCCCTAGACTCCCAAAGCTCCTTGAGCCCCAATTGCCAGTGGAGCTCTGGAGCCTGCGGGCCTCCCAGTGGGCACTGCCAGTGTCAGGAGGGGCACTGCTATGAGGGAGGAAGAGAGTGTCATGCTCTCTGTACCCCAGGTTGACCCAGTTTAATGACTTGAACTCACCCTGAAATTCCACCTAAGAGTAAGAGACAACTTGAATGCTTTGAATCCACTGAATGCATCAGAGAGAGGATATGGAGAAGAGGAGGCATGGGGCTTCCAACCACGTGACCCTGGGTCAGGCCTGTGGCCTCTCTGGGCCTCAGTTCCCCCACCTGGAAAGCAGGAAGTGGAAGTTTGTCTGAGTCTCCAGCAGCCCCTCCTCCTTTCTGTGAGCTTGGACGTGGTGCCCCTGTCAAAGCACAGCCTGGATGTGGCTGAGCCCTGCCTGCCCGGCAGCCAGGCATGTGGACTGGAAGATGGTGAGCTGGGAAGGTCATGGCCGGAACACAGGAAGGAAGGAAGAGGTGCCAGAAGGGCAGAGAAGGAGGAGATGAGATGGACACTCAGAGTGACAAGGAGTAGAGCCTTCATAGCTGGATGATCATGGCAAGCTACTCAATAGAACCTCAGTTTCCCCTTCTGTTCAATGGCTCTAAACTTAGTCTGTATCAATTAAATGAATAAAAGCATGTGACGGGTTCATCAGAGGGCCTGTCTCATGGAACCCTCAATCCTTGCCAGCTACCTCCCCGCCCCCTCACAGAGGACCCAGAAGGCCCTGCCCCACTCTGGACATCAGCACATGCAGCTTGATTTGCTGCAGATCAGGGGCTGCAAGCCAGTTGGCACTGCAGGTGGACTCTCGATGTGTTCAGTTTTCCATCACAGTGTTTTCATGAAAAACTGATGTGGAATCACTAGCATTACTGTTTCTTCCGAGTGTTTGGTGGCTGCACATGGTTTTAATTTCACATGAAAATTCGGATTACAGCTCCTTTTCAAGCCTCAGGAGACACAGTGTCACCTGGTTTGGTTCCCTTGGCAGTGGGGTTGCTGGAGATAAACAGCTGCTAGCCTCTTTCCTTTATATTGTTTCCCATCCTCATCTCTGTTTAGTATTCTCTATATTTCTCTCATTCTCATGGATAATTGACATAAAGCAGGGCTATGATCATCTTTCCTGTGACTGGTTTCCCGTCTTCGACATGGCCAGGCTTCCTGCCTGCTCACAGGAGCGTCCACCCCTCCATCCAGGGAGCATCCAGGTCCTCAACCTCAACCTCAGCCTTTGATTCATGTCAAATGCTGTAAAGTCGTGTAGACATGTGTGTACACACATGCATACATGTTTGTAGGGAGTATCTGTACCCTTTTTCCTGTTTTGTAAAGTGAGACCATGTCTTCCCAGAGTATCTTGTTTTTCCACCACCCCAGACAGGTGCAGCTGGTCCTCTCCAGGGATCCTAGTGCTCTCCATCCCCTTATTTCCTTCCCTCCTGGCTTCCCTCCTGGCTCCTTGGGCATCAGTGGAGCCTCCCCTGTGAGTCTCAGACACTGGGGGACACAGGATGTGACAGTGGATTCTGGGGTCCATGTGACCGCCATGCTCTAGGGCAGGAGGTCAGCAAGGATTTCTGAGAATTTTTTTAAAATATGACAAAGAATATATTTTTCATATCTGGAAATTAAATCTGGTTTCCTAGATTTGCAACAAATTCTCACAAGCCTGGTGGCTTAAAACAGCAGAAATGTGTTCTCTCTCAGTTCTGGAGGTCAGTGTTTTGAAACAAGGTGTCAGCAGGGCAGTGCTGTCTCTGATGCCCCAGGGAAGGGTCTCACTTTGCCTCTTCAGCTTCTGGAGGCCTTTAGCTTGTCCCATGTTACTGAACTCTGGCTTGTCCGGTCATCCCTCAAGAAGCCAAATACCGAGAGATGAGTGTTGGGCTTTGTCTGGGATGAGGTGCCGCTTCTCCACTGTGAACACAATCATCACTCTCGTCTGTGCCTCAGCCCATATTGGACGGTGGTTTGAAAATAATACTAATGAACATTTCCACCGTTTTTTGTGGATCAACTTGGAGGATTTGGTTTTTTCCAGTTTAGTAGGTCTGAGGTGAGAAAAATATTATATGAAGAGTCAGCCACTGACTCTTCTCCTGCACTGAAACCTGCAGGGAATCGTCTCAGTGGAAATCCACCCCTGGAGCGCCCCCACCCCACCCCACCACCAGGGGACACACTCTTGCCAAATCGAGTGATCTGTCTCATCTTAAAAGGAGAGACTGCTGCAGACCTCCTTTCTTCCTCACACTGTGGTGATGCTAAGGCCGTGTCCCGCCAACACACTAGAACCCCTCCTCCTTCCGGGGACTGGAGTGGGGGGAGGGGGGCACAGATACCATGGCAGTGCTGCCTCAGGCATCAGGACTGGAACCACAGAGCTGCAGCTGGATTCAGTTCCCTAGAAAGCTGACCCCCTCTACTCCCTCCCTTGCCTGCAGACTCCTCTGTGAACATGGCAGGCTTTCACAATTTCGTTTCCTTTTTGCCTTTAATTTAGTTCCCTTTTTGGAAGAATTCTTACTATGGAGTAACAGGAAGACCTGTGCATGGAGTCCGTCTCACTTACCAGATCTTGACAAAAGAGCTCCAACTGCAAAATACTGGAATACTTTAGAGATCCATGCAGGAACCAATGTTCTTCACAACTGAAAACATACATGGCCAAGGTTGTATTAAAAGTAGAAAGCCATTTTTTTCTTGATTACAGGGTCATACCGTTAAGGGAAGCACACTGATCGAAACCGGCCACCCTGGCCAGGCACCCTAGTAACCACTTGTATGAGTTGTCTTACGACAGGAAGTCCCGGTAAGAAACACGGAACTAAAAAGCCACCACCAACCACAAGATTTCGGGCAAGGTCAAAAGGAGACACCATGTGTCCGACCACCTTTGGCAATCCTTCTCTCTGGTATCCATCCTGGCTGAACAAGGTGTGCACCACCAGGAAGGACTCTGAGTCAGAATGATTAGCTATGGACAACTCAGAAACTAATCCCATCACCATAAAACCCAAGACTGTGAGCCATGCGGCAGAGCTGTTCTCCTGGGTTCCCTTACCCTCCTGCTCTCCCCTTGCCCCGTCCCCCACCCCCAACGGCGCCCTTTCCCAATAAAAATCTCTTACTTTGTCAGCACATGTGTCTCCTCAGATGATTCATTTCCAAGTGTTACACAAGAGCCCAGTTTCGGACCCTGGAAAGGGTCCCCCTTCCTGCAATAATACCTCTAGTTTTGCCAATCTGCCAAGCTGCGTGCCAGTGGATTTGTAGAAGGGATGGATGTAGATCTCGTCCCCCCACTTCACTGGCTCCCCCAGAACAGATTTAAAACAAACAAGCTATTCTTCCTTGGGAAGAGAGTGGTACTGATCACAAAAAGCCATTCCCACTTCTGCAGTCTCCAGCTGGTCCCAAACTTCCAAACAGCAAAGAATATACACTAACAGGTGGGAAGGGGGGCTCCTGGGACCCACACCCCTCTACTCACTCAGTCAAGAGCTCGGTGCTCCTTCAGAGGCTGGTTGCCTTCTCTTAACAGAAAATGAAAGCATAGTATGAGCAAGGCGTGGGGAGGCACAGGGCAAGATCCTGAAACTAGCAGTTCGGCAGCTGCTGGAAAAGACCTATAGATCCTCGCTGGGACGAGCTGGACGTCCACCCTATCTTCCCAATGGCAATCTGCTCCTTGCTCTAGGAAGAAAGGAATGGGCTGGAGGCTTGGTGACCTGACTCCAGCCTGGATGCTCAACATTGTCATCCAAGTCAGGCCCAGCTGCTTGTCGCTGAAGAAGCCAATACAGAGAGCTAAGTCTTGGGTTTAAGAAAAGTAGCTTTATCTTAAGGAAGCCGGCAAGAAGGTGTTTTACTGCCCAGAAGAATCACCTCCCAGCACAGCAAGGCTCAGCTGGGAGGGATTTATACAAGGAGGGAAGCAGGAAACGGCTGCACGCTGCATGCCGGGAGTGCATTGTGCTTCTATTTTGGGGGACTTTACAGTAACCACCAGGAGCCTTTCTGGGCTGAGAACATAAGTGTGGTCCTTACTTTGTTCAGATCAGCACATCAGTTTGAGGCGTCAGTGGCTATATATTTTCTAGAGAAAAAAGAATTGAGGCAGAAACAGAGCTTAACTGGCCAAGTAAAACTGAAACCAGAACACCACACTCTGTGTAAGTATTCATACGCCTTGGCTGAGAAACAAGCAAGGATACAAACCGGTGCCGGTGACCTGCCTGACCACCATGCTCACCATGTGCCCGTCCTCAGGCCTGGGCACCAAGCCCATCGTGGGCTTCTGCCTCCACTGGGGCGGCTGCTCTCCCCCTGTGTGCCCTTCTCGCTGGGGGCCAGTGAGGGGGGCGTAATTAACCAGTCCATGTTCATCTGGTGCACTGCTTCACCGTGACCCTCACCATCTTCATAGGGGAGTTTTATGGGCTCCGCTCCCGCCTCCCTTTCTCCTGGGACGGCTTTCTCTGTGCCCATGCCTTTTACTTCTCCATCTCCTGCCTCTCAATGTCCATCATCCTCGGCACCACCTACATCAAGTTCTTGCCTCCAGGCTCCACCGGAAACTGGGTCATCACTGCCCCTGCATTCGCCTTCGTGGCTGCTGTACTCTATGCCATTGAAGCGTTCTGCATCACATCCAGCCTGGAGGCATAGTCTGGTTCAAGCCAGCCTTCGCAGGCCTGCTCAGGAGGCCAGAGAACTATACTGACTGGCTCATCATCACCTTCATCAGCAGCCCCCACCAGTATCAGCATCAGCCAGCCCTAGTTTGTGGTTGTGTACTTCGTAGGCTTCCTCCTGGAAGGAGCTCTGAACTTCATAGTGAAGGGGTTTGATTGGGTCAAAGACAAAAAGCTCTGTTCCCTACCTGTATCCTGTCTGAGCAGACGGTGCTCTCTGTGCTCCTCTGCCCTAGTGCTCTGGTCCTCTGTCAGCTCTACCAGTTCAACAAGAAGCTGGATGGGCAGCCCCAGCAGTCCAGTGATGTGAGCTGCAGCAACAGACGCACCTGCTTGGTGTGGGCCTGGGACCAGCGGCTGGCTGTGGTCGTCCTATCCAGCTGCTGTTTGATGTGGCCCAGACTGAGTGGCTGGCCTGTGAGGCTATTGTAGGCTATTGTAGGGACTAAGAGCCTTGAAGACTGCTGTCTGCAGTGTTGGTGAGGGGCAGTGATGTGGCCCTCCTGCCGTAATGATCAAAAGAACAGGTCCTGCCTCTGCAGGGAGAAGGGCATCGCCACTGCCAGCATTAAAGCTGATGTTAGTCTGGGAGTTTTATTTTTCTTTAAATTTTATTGTCTCAAGGGTAAAAATTACTGGGCAACTATATTTTTACATGGAAAGTTTTTTTCAAAACTTTGTCGATGGGTGGTGTTGGATGGGTGGGTATTGCTGATGCCACCTCGAGGAAACTGTGTTGCTTGAGTTTGTGCTGCACAGACATGTGTTTCTATGTGTCAGCTGTTTTCTGATGCTGCTTCCTGCTTCTCCAGGACCTACACATAATGTGATCTAGATAAATGTAAATATACATGGATTTTTTAATTCTCTGGAATTTCTGGATACCATCAACCCATCTGTCAATCATAGATGAAGCCTTGCTCTCTCTCCTACAACTGTAATGCTCTTATTTAACCTCAGTACAAAGATAAAAGGAAAAACTCCGCAAACCTGACATACGCTAATTGCCTCAAATTTTCTCCGAGCTGGAAAGGATGGAGCAGATTTTTATTCTCACGAAAGCCCCCATCCCTGGGAGCCCTTTCCAATATCTCGCCACTCGTGCCTTTCCCCAGGCCCTGGGCGCATGGCCCAGCCCAAGACAACTAGCAGTTGTGTCCCCAACACTAGACTTTCTGTCCCCTTAGCTCTTAAAGGACCCGACCCCGGATAACTGCATTTAAAGGCATGCCCAGCGTGTGTTTGCCTGTGTATGTGCCTGTATGTCTGTGCTCACAGGTGCATTTGGACGAGCAGCCTTTATAATAACTGGTGGCCAGGAAGCCACCAATACTGTTCTCAGTCTCCTGTTCCCAGCCACAAAGCCTCAGAGCCCAGCATCCTGGTGTCAGCAGGTCCAGAGGGGCCCCAGGCAAGCAGAGCTGTGGGGGAGGGGCAGGGAAGGCCCCCCTCAAGACAACTAGCAGTTGTGTCCCCAACACTAGACTTTCTGTCCCCTTAGCTCTTAAAGGACCCGACCCCGGATAACTGCATTTAAAGGCATGCCCAGCGTGTGTTTGCCTGTGTATGTGCCTGTATGTCTGTGCTCACAGGTGCATTTGGACGAGCAGCCTTTATAATAACTGGTGGCCAGGAAGCCACCAATACTGTTCTCAGTCTCCTGTTCCCAGCCACAAAGCCTCAGAGCCCAGCATCCTGGTGTCAGCAGGTCCAGAGGGGCCCCAGGCAAGCAGAGCTGTGGGGGAGGGACAGGGAAGGCCCCCCACTGCTGCCCCTCGCTCCTGTACTGGATGAAGCATGAGTTCTTCACCCGGGGGCGGGTGGGCTGGATGGAGAGGGCTCCAGGCGGTGGGTCCCATGACAGGCAAATCTTAAGAAGCGATGAAATAAAATTCATATTTTAAGGCAAGACAAGAAAACTTTAAACAAAGTTTCTCTCTGCCTATTTGACCTCCCCCCTCCCCTGTTGTGTGCAGTGTGCGTCTGCAGCATGTGTCAACCAGACCTTCCTAAGGGCACAAATACCTGACCCAATGGAAAGACCCATTTTTGTTCTTCTAACTCCAGCCTTGTGACTTTATATGATACTGCCTCCCTGTGACCTTAGTAATCTCACTAGCTATAATACTTGGAGTCTGCCACTTTACAAGAATATTGTTTCTTGCACTAACAAATGTGTCATTGAGCCTCTGATAAAAACAATAATGACCAGGTGACCTAATACTCAGTCTTATGAGATCCATGAGTATAGTAAGGTGACTCGAGATATAGGAAGAAGCGACAGGTGGGGACCATTTCCAAGAGCCTGACAGACAAATAAGACAATTGTTCCAGAGGATTTTGGCTACTGTTACCAGGACTAGATGAATAATTGCATATTTAGTGGCATATCAGTGGAATCCTCACCTGACGGGGGAAAGTCCTCCAAACCTTGATTGGAATTAGGATGGAAACAAATAGATTGTGTGATAAAGATTGTTGCCCACCACCCAGTTCTATAAGAATCAAGTCACTAGCTGTTCTGAAAGGAATCCACTCTGAAAGGAAGTCATGGAAAAAGGTCAGGATTGTACTTTGTACTCTGAGAAAACTGGCAGAACCTGCCCTCACATACTTGGATATTTTCAGGAGACTTTTCTATGAACTCAGTTTGCTGCATCTGTCCATGCTTAAAAAGCACGAAAAGCATGAACCATGATATCTGTTCTTCCTGAGTGAAGCAACCTTCTACCAAGGCGTGGGCTGGGTTCCAGTCCTTCCCCAAATAACACACACACTGACCTCCAACCCTAACCCCTTTGAAACAGTTCTCAGAGCTTCTTGAGACACTGTCTCCCAAGTTACACTTCTCAAGTTGGTTCCAATAAAGTTTCCAGTTCTTTCCTAGGTTGACTATTTCCTAATTTTTCATCCACAAGAGCAAGTATTCACACACTGACCTCCAACCCTAACCCCTTTGAAACAGTTCTCAGAGCTTCTTGAGACACTGTCTCCCCAGTTACACTTCTCAAGTTGGTTCCAATAAAGTTTCCAGTTCTTTCCTAGGTTGACTATTTCCTAATTTTTCATCCACAAGAGCAAGTATGCATTGACCTCTGCAAGTCTCAGTGCAGAAACCTCATACTCTTATATTTTTCTAAATCAAATTGAACACAGCCCTGGGACTTCACTTCCCAGGAGGATGGAAATGTCTCTGTGCTCCAGTAAAAGAATTGTCCAGGGTGGGCTCACCTGAGGGGCTCGCTGTCCAAGCCTCGTGGTTCACGGGGGCGGCTGCTTCATCCCTCCTGTTGAGAGTTAAGGGCCATGTGTCACAATTGCAAGGCTGCTCCAGTCCCCTCACTGTGGCCCTCAAAAGAGAGTGTAATGATCCTATATTTAGTTCAACCTTCTCATCAGAGGGGCTTCCCTGGTGGCTCAGAAGGTTAAGAATCCTCTTGCAATGCAGGAGACCTGGGTTTGATCCCTGGGTTGGGAAGATACCCTGGAGAAGAGAATGTCAACTCACTCCAATATTCTTACCTGGGAAATCCCATGGACAGAGGAGGCTGGTGGGGTGCAGTCCGTAGGGTCACAAAGAGTCAGACACAACTGAGTGAGATCCACTTAATCTTCTCATCATAGAGGAGGAGCAGCTGGACCCCAGGCATGGCAGCACTTGTCCAGAGTCACCCTGTGTGCGGCAGAGTGAGGGTCAGGACCAGGTGCACGGAACCCAGGCCGGCTGTGTGTCCACGATCACACGCTGCTTGTGACAAGTGTGGCGGCAGCATCCTCCAGGCTGGGATTCTGTCCCGTCCACCCTCGTTCTGCACAAACCTGCCCCATCCCCCGAGGAGGGCACTCACTGCTGCTGAGTCAGTTCCCTCATCTGCTAGAGGAAGGAGGGGTGCTAGAGACCCCCTGCGGTCTCTAGACCTGCCAGCCCCCCTCTTTCCAGGGTCCCAGGACTTACCAGTCTCTCTATCCGACGTGGAGATGGCAGCGGGCTTCCTGCCCTCTGGCCCCCTCTGCTTGTTTCCTCTTGGTTCCTGGGTCCTGTTGATTGGTCACATCCTCCCTGATTACACAGACCCTCCTTCCCCACAAGCTCTGCTTGGTGGGGACCATGTTTCTCTCTCATAGCATGAGTTTCCTCAGTCACTTCCCAGGGATCCAACTCTCCAGTGATTCTTGTCAAAAACACAAACTGCTTCCAAGCATCCCCACATCAGAGGTCTCCCAGACTCCCTTGTTTCTGTACATTCTTGACTTTCCACTTCTTCGGAGTCTAGCTCAGCAGCCAGAATGCTCTTGCTTTATTTAGGGAGCTTGTGTTTCCTTTACAAAAAGCAAATTCCTTCTTGCTGGGCATATAGAGGGCTGACCATAAGCAGAGGAAGATGAAACAGAAGCCCAGAGTGAAGGGAGGCAGATGTGGGGTCTGCGACTGGATTCACAGTCACATCTGCTCTGACTCCAAAGCAGACAGGCTGGGGGAGGAGCTGAGAGATGCCCACACAGGCCTGTCTCTAAAGGCAGAAAGAAGGGAGACGCCTTGGGTTCAGGGGTCTGACTCTTTCCGACCCCATGGACTGCAGCACGCCAGGTTTTCCTGTCCATCACCAAATCTCGGAGCTTGCTCAAGTTCATGTCCATTGCGTCGGTGATGCTATCTAATCAACTTGGATGGGGAGGGTGAGCTGTGGCTCCCAAACCAACCTACTTCGTGTCCAGGGCCTCCCCTAGCCCTTTAGCACACACAGTTGATGGAGAAGCCGCCCCCTGTGGTGCGGAAGCCTCAGGCCCTTCCCTTGCTCCCTGCCTGGCCTGGGCTCCCTGTCTCCTGGGGCAGTGGCCAGAGGCTCCTCTGCACACGATGACTCCAGCTGATGGCCTCTAGACTGTGGCCTGAGCCGCATCCAGAACAGAGCCTGGGGCACAGGTGTTTCCATTCTGTGGTCCTAGACCAGCTTCTTGGAAAAATCAGGGATTGCCTTTCTTCAGTCCTCCTCTGAGTGGGGAGAGTTGGGGCCATTCCTCCTGCGGCTCAGGCACCTGGTTATCTCCCTTGGGTGCCGGTCCAGATGGCCGATCCATGTGACCCTTGTCTGTGTGGTTGGTTCCTGGATCTGAGAGAAGAGGGAAGGGGCTCAGCATTTCCTGAGGTTCTTTTACCTGCTGAGCTTTGGGGGAGACAGATCTGTGTTCAAATCCAGACTCTGTCAGGGAGTAACTGTGTGGCTCTGAGTTAAAAACATAATGTGCTCTCTGTGCTTCAGTTTCATCAGCTGTTAACTGGGGATGACAGTAATAGTATCTCTGAAGTTGAAATGAAACAGAGGTAATAAGACACCTTGTCAGACTGTTGGTGTTCAAAAAATATGAGCTGCTTTATCTTTCTGGAATATAAGGCACAAATCAATGCCAATCAGAGTTTAAGTTTGTGTAGGAGAAGGGGATGACAGAGGATGAGATGGCTGGATGGCATCACTGACTTGATGGAAGTGAGTCTGAGTGAACTCCAGGAGATGGTGATGGACAGGGAGGCCTGGCGTGCTGCGATTCATGGGGTCACAAAGATTTGGACACGAATGAGCGACTGAACTGAACTGAACTGAACTGAACCCACATGACTGGGTTCAAATCCCAGCTCTGCCGGTTCCTACTTGTGTGATCTTGGGCTCGTTACCCTCTATGTGCTTGTAAAAATGGGGACACTTTGTGCATAGTTCATGGGTTGCTGGGAGGAACAAATAAATCCAGAGCAGGGCTTGACCTGCAGTGAGCGCTGTGTGTGACACCTCTTAAAACTTTTATGTCCATAACTACACTGTTGGCCCATGGCAAGTGTTTCTCAAATGAATATAACAAGTGCTTACAGCTCAGACTGCAGCCTGGACCTACCAACTGGGATGCATTCCATCCCTTTAGCCCTTTGGGTAAATTTTTGACAATCACTGAGTCATGTTTTGTCCCATTTAATCCTAACAACCCTTGGTCTTGTGTGATGGACATCTCCATGGAGGGAAACCACTGAGGCCATGAACACATTGCCATATTTGAGGACATCTCATCATGTGTGTGACCTGGGGAGAGATTGGGCCTGACCCTCACTAAGAAAGAAAAGGCCAGATAAATATTGTAAGTATAAGTAGGGCCTGGACACACAAGAACAGGTGATACACAGAAACAAAGACAGATCAGCATTCCTTCTGCAGGGCCTGCAGCAGCATCCAGTGTGTGCTTCCAATGGCCACGGTGCCTAGACCAGCTGCCCTTGGCTGTGACTTGGCTGCCCAGCACCCCTCCTCCTGGTCTCAGCCTGTAGTCAGGCTGGTCCCTCCCTAATGATTCTCCAAACTACTCAATGTCCTTCTAGTACAGTTGTTCCCTGCTTAAGTGGCTGAGATGTTCCCTTCAGGGTGCAGTTAACAGCCTTTATGACTAAAAGCAGGAGCTTATATCTCCATTTTCTGGATGAGCAAACTGAGACTTAGCATGGCATTGACTGACACAGGACTACCATGTTCAGGGTTGGGGGGTGGTATGTAGACAGGTAAGGAGAAAGGCTCTGAGATGACCAAGAGGAATTGGAAGCAGTTGTCACTGGCTGGAGGGAGGGAAGTGAGGAGGCTGGAGAGGTAGAAAGGGGTCTGAACTTGCAGGGCTTTGGAGGTGACATTTTGGAATCTGTGTTCCATCCTAAGGGAGCAAACAGAAACCTTCAAAGTATCTTACTTTGACTTTACTCTAAACCAGTCTTTGGGAGAAAAGAGGGAAATGACCAACTTAGACAACATATTAAAAAGCACAGACATTACTTTGCTGACAAAGGTCACTCTAGTCAAAGCTATGGTTTTTCCAGGAGTTGTGTATTTTGTCCCATTTAATCCTAACAACCCTTGGTCTTGTGTGATGGACATCTCCATGGAGGGAAACCACTGAGGCCATGAACACATTGCCATATTTGAGGACAATCTCATCATGTGTGTGACCTGGGGAGAGATTGGGCCTGGCTCTCATTAAGACAGAAAAGGCCAGATAAATATTGTAAGTATAAGTAGGGCCTGCACACACAAGAACAGGTGATACACAGAAACAAAGACAGATCAGCATTCCTTCTGCGGGGCCTGCAGCAGCATCCAGTGTGTACTTCCAATGACCACGGTGCCTAGACCAGCTGCCCTTGGCTGTGACCTGGCTGCCCAGCACCCCTCCTCCTGGTCTCAGCCTGCAGTCAGGCTGGTCCCTCCCTAACCATTCTCCAAACTACTCAACGTCCTTCTAGTACAGTTGTTCCCTGCTTAAGTGGCTGAGATGTTCCCTTCAGGGTGCAGTTAACAGCCTTTATGACTAAAAGCAGGAGCTTATATCTCCATTTTCTGGATGAGCAAACTGAGGCTTAGCGTGGCATTGACTGACACAGGACTACCATGTTCAGGGTTGGGGGTTGGTGTGTAGACAGGTAAGGAGAAAGGCTCTGAGATGACCAAGAGGAATTGGAAGCAGTTGTCACTGGCTGGAGGAAGGGAGGTGAGGAGGCTGGAGAGGTAGAAAGGGGTCTGAACTTGCAGGGCTTTGGAGGTGACATTTTGGAATCTGTGTTCCATCCTAAGGGAGCAAACAGAAACCTTCAAAGTATCTTACTTTGACTTTACTCTAAACCAGTCTTTGGGAGAAAAGAGGGAAATGACCAACGTAGACAGCATATTAAAAAGCAGAGACATTACTTTGCTGACAAAGGTCAGTCTAGTCAAAGCTATGGTTTTTCCAGGAGTCATGTAT
>SJXQ01009074.1:9030-21971 GCA_006408695.1 Aepyceros melampus
GAGGCCCTCGCTCAGCGGCCCGGACCCCCCCGCGGTACTAGGCCCGAGCTCGGGCGGGACCGCTGCCCCCTCAGGGACGCGGTCCCCAGGCCTGATTCCCGTCCCTCAGCCCTGGTGGCCACAGAGCAGCAGCGGCTCCCTCTCGGGGCCGCGGTGGCAGCGGCATCCTCGTGCTCCTCCTTCTCTGGCGCTGCTGCCTACACACACAGCCCCTGCACCCCAAATGCTGTCGCCTAGCAACCTGCGCATGCGCCCCGCCTCTGCCATCGACCGCCGTCACTGCTGGCGCCGCTTTCAGAGCTCAGTCTGTGACCTAGAAAAGTACGCAAAAGCACGTTTCCTAGGGCCCAGATAGAGCGATGTCAAGGTAGGGATGGGAGAAGTAAATGGCATCCTACTCCAGTATTCTTGCCTAGAGAATCCCGTGGCCAGAGGAGCCTGCTGGGCTGCTGTCCATGGGGTCGCACAGAGTCGGAAACGACTGAAGCGACTTAGCATGCATGGATGCATTGGAGAAGTAAACGCGAACCCACTCCAGTCTTCTTGCCTGGAGTATACCAGGGACAGAGGAGCCTGGTGGGCTGCCGTCTATGAGGTCTCACAGAGTCAGACACGACTGAAGCGATTTAGCAACAGCAGCAAGATAGAGGTGAAGTGGGGAGAGGTGCAGAATGCTCTGCAAATCTAAAGAGGCTGGAGGATCTAGGTTATGACCGTCTCCTGGCACCTCCACAGGCACATTGATGGTTGAGACTGACAGTCCTGAGAATCTCCTAACTTATTTTTCAAAAGCGCTTCTTGCAATCTGATCCTTCACAAGGGCTTCCGGAAGAATTTTCTAAATAGCTTCTCTGACCATTTCACTCATCTGCAAAATTCCAATGATTAACGAACAGTCTGCTGAATAGGCCCTAACTGTTCTTTGACTACTCATCGTCTCTGGTCTCCCTGCCTTTAGACTTGTCTTTCTGAAATCTGTTCTCATATTTGTACCAGATTGATTTTTGTAAAACATAAGTCTACTCTCACTTCCCTCTGGTTTAGAGAATGAATGGGCTTTGAAGTTAGAGCCAGTATTCAAATTATGCCTCACCCACTGAGTAGATATATTTTCTTGAGCTATGGTGCTTAACTTCTTTGAATATGTTTCCTCATGGAGATAATTATAGCACCTATAGACTAGTTTTTAGGATTAAATGAGAGAGTACATATAAGGTACTTAATATACATAACTTACTCTGGCACAGAATAAACATTCAGTAAAATTAGAGCTATTTTTCAGTAGGTCTTGTTGCCTATAATAAAATACAAACTCCCTAGCTTAGCATTTAAAGTCTTCTAAGATCTTGCCTCTATTTTTCTAGCCCTAGCTACTTTCCATCCCTCCTGGGAACCCAGCAACAGACAAGTACTTTTTGAGATATACCTGGATCAATGAAGTACTTGGATATATTTCCTTAAGGTTCATTTGGGGAAGAATTCTGTGTAAACTCTCCAATTAGTGAACATGTAAGTATCAGTGGTCCTTCCCAAATCACACATGTTAATATTCATATATTTACACTGAGAATTGATATGTAGGTAGTGACTATTTACAAAAATTGTATGTTTTTCTGGGGGCTTATTTACTTGATCTTTTTGAAATTATGCTTAGAGATTCTATAAGGTGTAATGAAAAAATGTCACCAATTTTGAACTTAATATAATACATAAACATATTTACCAACAATCTGTGCCCTTCTAGGTGTTTAATAAAAGTTTTAAACAGTTTAGGAAGTGTAAAAAAGGGTGGGGAGGGGGCTTCCCTGATGGCTTATTGGTAAAGAATCCTTCTGCAATGCCAGAGTTCCAGGAGTTCCAAGTTTGATCCCTGGGTCAGGAAGATCCCCTGAAGGCAGGCATGGCAACCTCCAATATTTTTACCTGGAGAATCCCATGAACTGAGGACTGGTGGGCTACAGTCCATAGAGTCAGACATGACTGAAGTGACTTAGCACACACCATGCATGCACATGTGTAAGAAGTTTGTGAAACACCAGAATTGCTAATGAAACATTAGTGTAATCTCAAATGGAATATAAAACTAAAATGAAACTTTATGGGAACCAGACAGCCAGAAAATATTGAAGAAATAGAGGAAGAATTGGAAAGGTGCAAAAGGGTGAATCACTCTGAGACTAATTAAATGGAAGTACTAGATGGAAATAATCAACAAACTAACCAACAGGGAAGATCATAACATAGAGAATATTTAATACAACTGTGAATATGGCAGTGGGCTTAGATGAGTTCTCTCATAGATCATACCTTTCCTTTTGTATGATACAGAAATGCCTTTCAGTTTCAAAAGAAGAGAACTGTTTAGCATTCAGCCTTTTGCAAGGGCTATCAACAGCTCACAGGAGTAGACTTCTAAGAAAACTTGCTTGGATTTTCTAAAATCTGTATTTAGTTACATAAAATTTTTATTCTCTATTTACTTATAGAACTCATAACATTCTATAACACACATTATGTTTATTAGTGAAACAGAGGAATAAATAATCACCTTTAATTCTCCCATATACTTCTAGATATAGAACTGTGTCACTGGTTCATTTACACTCTTTCAATAATTTTCCTGGGGTTTCAATATAAAATCTGAGCTCCTTTGCACATAGCAGTGTATCTGCCTCTATTATGGTGGTAAAGTAAAAACTCCTGTCAACAAAGATCTATCCACATCAATATGGAAAAAAATAAAACATTTATTATTAAGTGCAACACAGTACGTGCATAAGGGTAAACCTTAAGAGACTGCAAAATTAGGATAAAATTCCACACAACTTATAATAAAGCAAATACAAAGTTACTTGGAAATTGAGGCAGTTATTTGTTTAGTTAATTTACTTCCTCCAAAAGAATAATAACACTTCCATTATCCCCCCTAAAGACACCTTGAATCTTCTGGAAAGGCAAATGGTTACACCTGGAGATGGACCCCCATGCTAACTCTGTATTTACATTTCCATAGGGAATATGGCTCATGATCTTGGAAACATGTCTACATTATAAAACTGGAGACAGACATTTTAGTTCTGGAAAGGGACATTCCGAAAATTAGATAGAAGATTGAGGTTCACTATGTCTCCTCAAAAGACATTATAAGAAGTGAAGAGAAGGAAAATAATGTCTGACTCTTTGCGACCCCATGGACAGTAGCCTACCAGGCTCCACCATCCATGGGATTTTCCAGGCAAGAATACTGGAGTGGGCTGTCATTTCCTTCTCCAGGGGATCTTCCCTATCTAGGGATCTAACCCAGGTCTCTGCATTGCAGACAGACGGTTTACCATCTGAGCCACCACATTTCCAATTCAATGAGTCCCTCAAAAACAGAACTCCATGTTGGTACAGTAGATGGCACCTAGAAGACCATGGAGAAGTTTTTCTTAAATGAGAAAGTCACAAAAAAGATAACATTGTTGTGGGTGTTGATGAATGAGTAAGAGATTTCCAGAAGAGGATAAAAATAGTCCATTCAAAGGAAAAAGTATATTCAAAGGTCCAAAGAATGTGAAAGTGTACGGTATGTTCAGTTTGATTTACACATACTATGTATCTATATTTAGGAGATGAGCACCATAAGGCTGTAATGGAGTTGATTATAGAGAAGTAAGTTGGAGATAGATTGTGAAATGCCTTTAATGCCATGTCAAAGAATTTAGAAATGGTCTATATCTGATGGTTAAAATAGGGTAATGTTCTAATACTTGTTAAGGGGTCTGGCATAAATATTAGATAGTACTGAAGCCCCAAAGAGCTTATAATCTAATGGATGCAACAAGGCAAAGTAGCAATTAACATACATGAAATACCATAAGTTGACAGAGGAATTTTAGGGGAATATATTTGGAATAGCCTTTGATAAAGTTTCTGAGAAAGTGCCTTGGAGACTCCATCTTTACCTATAACATAAGATGTCTCCTTTACTGGAACTCCAAATACTTGAACCCTGTGTATCCATATACTATAGTCCTACCCCCCACCTCTGTTCAGTTTCCATTCCAGCTTTTGTGAAGAAAATCACTCTGACCTTTTAGTGTAAATTGATATTGCACAGACTTAGTTTTTTATCTCACTACTTGGCACCACTTGGAAATCCTTTAACTTTTTCTTGGTCAGTCCCTCTCCAATTTTCCTCAGCTGTCATTCTAAACTCTAACCATTCTCCACTGTAACTGACATAATTCACTGTAACTGACATAATTCACCCATCCATCAAACCCACCGCCCAACTTATTACTTCATCACCTACATTCCTTACAAAAATGGAAGCTATTAGGTGTTTTCCTCACCTACAACCTGCATCTGCTCCCATATTGTACTTCAGTTCCTTTAGCTTCACATAGACTGTGTAAAACTACATCTTCCATCTGAGCTCCCAAACCTTGTCTCACCCAGCTCCTCAGAGACCTTGTTTATCACTGTTTCTGTCTTTATTATCTTAGATCTCTCCCTCTCTGACATTCTCCTCAACCTATAAACATACTCAAGATTCTTCCATCCTTAAAAGAAACACTTTTCCTTTATCCTGGAGCTTCCCCTCGTTTCCTTGAAATGTCTCCTTTATCTGATTACCTTTCCTTATGATGCAAAGGTCTCAGAGGCGGTCATCTACATTTACTGTCTCTATTCCTTCACTTCCTATTCACCTTTATTATTATTATTATTATTTTACTTTACAATACTGTATTGGTTTTGCCATACATCAACATGAATCTGCCACGGGTGTACACATGTTTCTAATCCTGAACCCCCCTCCCACCTCCCTCCCCATATCATCTCTCTGGGTCATCTACCTCTGCCTCTCTACTGAAACCTCTTTTTTATAAGTATAACAATTACCCATACGTTTCTCTGTGCCATGGGCACTTTCTTTTGGACCTCACCACCCCATCGATAGTGTTGAGTATTTTGATTTGCTTGAAATTATCTATTCACTTGACTTCCAAACACACACTATGTTCTTTTCCTTCCTCTTTAGCTTTCTCACTTTTGTAATCTTCATGTTTTTTTCTTTCTCTACCTATCTCTTAAATGTTTATGTTCTTATATGGATTTGTCCATGTGATATTTCTTTTGTTCTACTCTCCACCGTCTATTACTTATACATGGATGACTTTCAAATCTGTAATGTTAGTTCAGACATCCCTCCTGATCTAACTGTCTCCTAGACATTATCACCTGGATGACCCCCAAACAATTCATTTTGTCCATAACTGAATTCATCATCTTCCCATGCTAAATATTCTTCTTCCATGTTAAGGAAGATTCCCCCCAAAAAATTCATTACAGAGAGACCCTGTTATTCAACACAATAATTCTATCTTCCTGCAGAAACAAATGAAATGACTAGATTATGACCATTTTATGTGAGTTATGTCAAGATAGCTCTACATTTTCCTGAAAATAGATTGCATATATGTACCAAGGAATAATAAGTTGTGTCACTCAAAAGGAAGTTCCATGAGGACAGGGATTTTTGTCTGTTTTCTTCACTGCTATATCTCCAGTGCTTAGAATAGTACCTGGGACATAGGAAGACCTCAATAAATAAAGGAATGCACATATCTTCTGCTTAAAGAACTTTCATTTAGGAATTCTGCTAGACTGTAGCAGAATACATATATCCATAGATTATGGATGAATGTATTCTTTTTGTATCTGAAATAAGATTAAAGGAAATTACAGCTGCATTTCACCCAGGTTTCTGCCCATGGGAAATAAAGAGAAAGGATCAGGAAGGATAAAAACATTCATCTATTACCTGGAACAGCCAATTGGCAGTTCGTTCTTCCAGGAGCTCAGATATCTGCTATTGACAAACTCCTCTGAGGCTTGCCTCCAGTCCCAGAGTGAACAATGCCAGCTCATCTCCAAGAAGATTGCAAGGATTGTGGGTCTTGTCTAGATCTTGTTTGGCACTATATTCAATGGTGAATAAAAAAACATGTGAAACCCTTCACCTTCTCTTGTGAGTCAGAAACTTAGAAGTTAGACTCTCTCTTTTACATCCCTACTCCCACCACATCTAATTAATAAACCCTGTCAATTATATCTCCTAAATATCTCTCATATTCATCTCTCCTTTATACTTGCACTGCCACCAGTTTTGCCTTAGTTTAGGCCCTGACCTCTTTTTAGGACTATTTCAACAACTTTCTAACTGGGCTCCTTGCTTCTCCAAACCATCTTCCACACTGCTTCTTGAATGAGCTATCTAAAATGCAAACCCGACAAAATTCCTCTTTGCTTAAAATATTGCAAACCTATCCCTAGTGCCTATTGAATACACTCCAAGCTACATAATGCTTTATAATATATCTCTTCTCAGCCTTATTTCCTACTATTCTATGCATTCCATTCCATGCACAGGAATATACTACTTGCAATTCTCCTTTGATAAATATCCTCCTTCATCTGGGAGCTTCTCTTCCCACCAGTTTATCTTAGTGTTACTATAGAGTTTCAGATTATGTGACCCCTTAGCCACAATTGACCAATCAAGGTCTGTCATATTCCTTCCTCAGAAAATTGAAATCAAGCCTAAGAGATTTCTGCCCACTCTGGCTGCTTTATTATGCTGAGAGTAGTATATACTCCAGAGCTGTTGGCAGTAGCAGTTTTTATGCCGTATGGTCTGTGAAAAAGAAAAACCTGGTCTGCTATGATAGATGGAAAAGATACACAGAGAGATTCAGAGATGAGAAAAGGGAGAATTTAGAGAGCAGTTGAGTCCCTGGACTCCAGCTTATTCCTTTAAGCCCACCCGCCTTATTGTTCTTGGGTTCCCTATGACACTCTATCTTCATGTTAAATTGTTTTTGTTGCTCACAATAGTTAGAATTTAATTTCTCTTCCTTGCAAAAAAAATAATACTCTATTGTACCAAGCTATTTAACATTCCTATGTCTTTGATTATTTTTTCCCTTTAACTAAAACATTTTTGCTCTTCCCATGACTATTTTATCTGAATAATTCCTATTTTAGTAGAGAAAGTAGCACTCAGACCCTTCACCTGTCCTGGAAAGATACCTACCTTTCTACCCTGGCTTTTCTTCATTCCTCCCCAAGGAAAAGGAATACTGATAAGTCAGATGGCATGACCATGGTTAGGTCAGACTTAGTAGTAGATTGTCTAATTATCTACAAATAAGTCCCATGGCTATGTATGGCCCTTCCTTTTCTGTTCCTCCACTGTCTCTGTTGTAGGTATTGTTAGAAAGCCAAAGCCTACATTTCCAGAAATCTGTCTCTCCCTCTCTCCCTCTCTCTCTCTCTCCATCTAATAATATCAACATTAATTCAGATTCCTGTGCCTCATGACTACCCAGAGAACACTAACATTTGGATTGAGATTAGGAACAGGAGTGTCATTAGAGAACCTCACTTAGGTTTTAAGTGAGCCACACTTCAACCACATTTTTCCATCATGTTCTACCAGGGAATACTTTGTGCAGTCCCTTATATTTAGTCATCACAGTTGTAGCTGGTATTAGAAGGAAAAGAGATTCTATCCTGAAGTAGGAGATCCCTTTGTGGAATGTTAGATTGAAGAGACAGCTACACTGCTGCTGAAGCTAGATTAGAAGGCAGAGTTCCACATGGAGAAAGGAAAGTTCTCCTTATGACCAGCCAGGAAAGGACTCTTTAGACAGAATTTTGGTGCACATGCTTTTAGTCATTGACTAGAGGGGCAGTATCTTGCTCTCCTCCTTCCGTCTCCCTTGTCTCTCACTTGAAATTGAGCAATGGACTAGTTCCCCAATAGAGGTTACATCCTGCTATGGCAAGAAAATTTGGATGGTAGAAGAAAAATTTTGTTTCTGTTTAGGTAACCAAAGTGTTATTGTTGTTGTTTAGTCACTTAGTCATGACCAGCTGTTTTGCAACCCCATAGACTATAGCCCACCAGGCTCCTTGGTCCATTGAATTCTCCAGGCAAGAATACTGGAGTGGGTTGCCATTTGCTTCTCCAGGGTAGCTTCCCAACTCAGGGATCAAACCTGCATCTCTTGCATTGGCAGGTGGATTCTTTACCACTGAGCCATCAGGAAAGCCCAAAAGCCCTAGTTAACCAAAGGGTGGAGAATTTGAATACTAAGGGAAAACAATACTTCCATAGGTCCATATTTGATAAGTGCCAATAGTCACAGCAAAGAGCCAATAAATATTTGAGAGGCTTGCTTTTAGAAAATAAATATGGAAGCTGACTTGATCTTTTGACAGGCAGTTTCTCAATTGAATTTTTTTAATTGGTGGAATATAGCTTTACAATTTTGTGCTGATTTCTGCTATTGTTGTTGCTGTTGTTCAGTCACGCAATCATGTCTGACTCTTTGCAACCCCATGAACTACAGTACACCAGGCCTCGCTTCCCTCACCTTCTCCTGTCTCTTGTCCATTGAATCAATGATGCCATCCAGCCATCTCATCCTCCGACTGGTTTCTGCCATACAACAATGTAAATCAGTCATAATATATACCCCTTGCCAGTTGAGCCTCCTTCCCCTATCCCCATCGCACCCTTCTATGTCATCACAGAGCACCAGACTGGGTTTTCTGTGTTATTTAGCAACTTCCTACTATCTTTGGGCTTCCTTTGTGGATCAGCTGGTAAAGAATCCGCCTGCAATGCAGGAGACCTAAGTTCAATCCCTGGGTTCAGAAGATCCCCTGGAGAAGGGAAAGGTTACCAACTCCAGTATTCTGGCCTGAAGAATTCCATGGACTGTACATCAATGGGATCACAAAGAGTCAGACACAACTGAGTGATTTTCACTTTCATTATCTTATTACATGATAGTGTGTGTGTGTGTGTGTGTGTATTACTTTCTCAGTTAATCCCACCCTCACCTCCCCTCGCTGTGTCCATAAGTCTGTTCTCTTCTAGATTCATCAGTATCATTTTTCTGGTTTCCATATATATGCATTAATGTATGATGCTTATTTTTCTCTTTATGACTTAATTCACTTTGTATAACAGGCTCTAGGTTCATTCACCTCACTACAACTGACTCAAATTCATTCTTTTTATGGGTAATATTCCATTGTATAAATGTACCACAACTTCTTTATCCATCCATCTGTTGATGGACATCTAGGTTGCTTCCATGTCTTGGCTATCATAAATAGTGCTGCACTGAACATTGTGTTACACATATCTTTTAGAACAGCCATTTTCTCAGGGTGTATGCCCATTAGTAGGATAGCTGGGTCGTATGGAAGATTTATTCCAAGTTTTTAAAGGAATTTCCATACTGTTTGCCATAATGGCTGTGTCAGTTTACCTTCCTACCAACAGTGTAGGAGGGTTCCATTTTCTCCACATCCTCTCCAGCATTTATTATTTGTTGGTTTTTTATGATTATCATTCTGACTGGTTTGAGGTGGTACTTATTGTAGTTTTTATTTGCTTTTCTCTAATATTGAGCAATGTTGAGCATTTTCTAATGTGTTTATTGGCCATCTGTATGTCTTTTTTGGATAATTATCTGTTTAGATCTTCTGCCCATTTTTTTATTGTGTTGTTTGTTTTTCTGATATTAAGCTATATGAACTGTTTATATATTTTGGAGATTTAATCATTTTTGAGTTATGTCATTTGCAAATATTTTCTTTCATTTTGAAGGATGTCTACATATTGTTTATAGTTTCACTTGCTGTGCAAAGCTTTTATGTTTAATTATATCCCACTTGTTTATTTTTGTTTTTATTTTCAATAATCTAGGAGGTGGATCAGAGAGAATCTTGCTGTGATTTATGTCAGAGTATTCTGCCTATGTTTTCTTCTAAGAGCTTTATAGTATCTGGCCTTACATTTAAGTCTTTAATCCATTTTTAGTTTATTTTTGTGTTTGGTGTTAGAAAGTGTTCTAATTTAGTTATTTTACATGTAGCTGTCCAGTTTTACCAGCATTACTTACTGAAGTGGCTGTCTTTACTCCACTGTATATTTTTGCCTCTTTTGTTGAAGATAATTTGCCCATAGGTGTGTGTGTTTATCTCTGAGTTTTCTACTTTGGTCCATTGATCTATATTTCTGCTGTTGTGTCAGCACCATACTGTCTTGATGACTGTAGCTTTGTGGTATAATTTGAAGTCAGGACGATTGATTCCTCCAACTCTATTTTTCTTTCTCAAGATTGCTTTGGTTATTCAGGGTATTTTGTGTTTCCATAAAGATTGTGAAATTTTTTGTTCTAGTGAAAAGAGCCACTGGTAATTTTATAGGTATTGTTTTGAATCTATAGGTTGCTTCAGGTAGTATAGCCATTCTCACAATATTGATTCTTCCAATCCAAGAACAGGGTATATTTCTCCATCTGTTTGTGTCATCTTTGATTTATTTCATCAGTGTATATAGTTTTATGCATACAGGTTTTTTGTCTCTTTAGGTAGGTTTATTCCTAGGTATTTTTTCTTTTTGTTGCAATAATGAATGGGATTGTTTTCTTAACTTCTATTTCTGATTTTTGCTGTTACTGTACAGGAATGTAAGGGATTTCTGTGTATTACTTTTTTTTTAACTTTACTTTACAATACTGTATCAGTTTTGCCATACATTAACATGAATCTCCCATGGGTGTACATTAGTTCTCAATCCTGAAACCCCCTCTCACATCACTCCCCATACCATCTCTCTGGGTCATCCCAGTGCACCAGTCCCAAGCATCCTGTATGCTGCATTGAACCTAGACTGTGTATTACTTTTATATCCCATGAGTTTACTAGATTTACTGATTAGCTCTAGTAGTTTTTCGGTGGTGTTTTAAGGGTTTTCTATGTATAGTATCATATCATCTTCAAACAGTGAGAGTTTTACTTCTTTTCCAATTTGGATTCCTTTTCTTTCTCTTCTCTGATTTCTGTGTCTAGGACTTCCAAAATTATATTGAATAATAATGATGAGATTGGGCACCCTTGTCATGTTCCAGATCTTATAGGAAATACTTTCAGTTTTTCATCATTAAGAGTAATGTTTGCTGTAGGTTTGTCATGTATGTTCTTTATTACGTTGAAGTGGTTTCCTTCCATACACATTTTCTGGGGAGGTTTTTTTTTTGTTTGTTTGTTTGTTTTGTTTTTATAATAAGTGGGTGTTGAATTTTGTCAAATATTTCTCTGTATCTACTGAGGTAATCATATGGTTTTTATCTTTCAATTTGTTAATATGGTGTATCACATTGATTGACTTGTGTATACTGAAGAATCCTTGCATTTCTGGGATAAACCTCACTTCATCATGGTGTATAATTCTAATGTGTTTTTGGATTGTTTACTAGTATATTGTTGAGGATTTTTGCATTTATGTTCATCAGTTATACTGGCCTGCAATTTTCTCTCAGTTGAATTTTATGTACTAGATTATAGACACTACACTGATAGTACAAATTTACAGGCATACAGGTGAAGTTAAAACCGAGATTTTGGCTTTTTTCTTCTCCTTTCTAACCTTGTTCCATAAGCATTAAGGCTGATAGAAGCAATATGTGAAACATTTTTTTCTTAGGACTGTCATAAGCACTGTCTTACATTTTATGAGTGTGGGACTAAAACTTGAAAAAAGAGTGACCATGGGAGGTGTGAAGTTGTATCAGTACAACTTCAGAAGTGTTAAAAGAGTTACAACCCTAGTGAAATGGAGCCAATTCTGTAGCTACTGAAAAATACTAAGCTCTACCCCATAGGGCTTCCATGGTGGCTCAGACAGTAAAGAATCTGCCTGCAGTGCAGGAGACACAGGTTCAATACCTGGGTTGGGAAAATCCTCTGGAGGAGGGAATGACTACCCACTTGAGTATTCTTGCCTGGAAAATTCCATGCACAGAGGAGCCTGGTAGGCTACATACAGTCCATGTGTTCACAAAGGGTCAGACACCACTGAGTAACTAAAACATTCACTTTTCAAACACCACCCAGGCAACTGGATGTACCTACTCTGGCTGAGATAAAAAAAAAAATCAGAAATTGGAGATAAGATGATTTTTTACTTTAAATTATTTGGGAGTTTAATTTCTATATACAAATAAACAATTTTCCATATGTGACTCTATCTTTGTGGAAACAATCTTTGAGGGAATTCATATTGTTCAAAAGTGAGACATTATATTGCTGGGCTACTGTTTCATTATTTGGACTATTAATACCATGTAGTATTACTCATTGACCCAGATTGGACAATTATAGATAAGCATAATTTGAGATGTAAAGTAAAATATAAGATAAATTTCTGGCCTGCTGTGCAGGTGTGGCACTGGGAAGGTAAATAAAAGAATAATGAATGTCTTGGAGGTGGTATCACAAAAGAAATAGTAGAACATACCTGCAAAATGGCTGTCTGGGGAGGCCTTAAAATAGATGTGAAAAGAAGACAGGCAAAAAACAAAGGAGAAAAGGAAAGATATAAGCATCTGAATGCAGAGTTCCAAAGAATAGCAAGAGATAAGAAAGCCTTCTTCAGTGATCAATGGAAAGAAATAGAAGGAAACAACAGAATGGGAAAGACTAGAGATCTCTTCAAGAAAATTAGAGGAGTATTACTCAGCTATTAAAAAGAATACATTTGAATCAGTTCTAATGAGGTGGATGACGCTGGAGCCGATTATACAGAGTGAAGTGAGCCAGAAGGAAAAACACCAATACAGTATACTTACACATATTTATGGAATATAGAATGATGGTAATGATAAACCTGTACGCAAGACAGCAAAAGAGACACAGATGTATAGAACGGCCTTTTGGACTCTGTGGGAGAGGGAGAGGGTGGGATGAGTTGGCAGAGTGGCAGTGTAACATGTATGATGTCATAAGTGAAACGAATCGCCAGTCTAGGTTTGATGCAGGATGCAGGATGCTTGGGAATGATACACGGGGACAATCCAGAGAGAGGGTGTGGG
>SJXQ01009074.1:22441-62796 GCA_006408695.1 Aepyceros melampus
ACAGAGTTCCAGAAAAACATCTATTCCTGCTTTATTAACTATTCCAAAGCCTTTGACTGTGTGGATCACAATAAACTGTGGACAATTCTGAAAGAGATGAGAATACCAGACCACCTGACTTGCCTCTTGAGAAACCTATATGCAGGTCAGGAAGCAACAGTTAGAACTGGACATGGAACAAAAGACTGGTTCCAAATCAGAAAAGGAGTACGTCAAGGCTGTATATTGTCACCCTGCTTATTTAACTTATATGCAGAGTACATCATCATAAGAAACACTGGCCTGGAAGGAGCACAAGCTGGAATCAAGATTGCTGGGAGAAATATCAATAACCTCAGATATGTAGATGACACCACTCTTACGGCAGAAAGTGAAGAGGAACTAAAAAGTCTCTTGATGAAAGTGAAAGAGGAGAGTGAAAATTTGGCTTAAAGCTCAACATTCAGAAAACGAAGATCATGGCATCTGGTCCCATCACTTCATGGGAAATAGATGGGGAAACAGTGGAAACAGTGTCAGACTTTATTTTTGAGGGCTCCAAAATCACTGCAGATGGTGACTGTAGCCATGAAATTAAAAGATGCTTACTCCTTGGAAGGAAAGTTTTGACCAACCTAGATAGCATATTCAAAAGCAGAGACTACTTTGCTGACTAAGGTCTGTCTAGTCAAGGCTATGGTTTTCCAATAGTCATGTATGGATGTGAGAGTTGGACTGTGAAGAAGGCTGAGCACTGAAGAATTGATGCTTTTGAATTGTGGTGCTGGAGAAGACTCTTGAGAGTCCTTTGGACTGCAAGGAGATCCAACCAGTCTATTCTGAAGGAGATCATCCCTGGGATTTCTTTGGATGGAATGATGCTAAAGCTGAAACTCCAGTACTTTGGCCACCTCATGTGAAGAGGTGACTCATTGGAAAAGACTCTGATGCTAGGATGGATTGGGGGCAGGAGGAGAAGGGGATAACAGAGGATAAGATGGCTGGATGGCATCACTGACTCGATGGACATGAGTCTGAGTTAACTCCAGGAGTTGGTGATGGACAGGGAGGCCTGGCGTGCTGCGATTCATGAGGTTGCAAAGAGTCAGACACGACTGAGTGACTGAACTGAACTGAACCTAATATTCTATGGATTTTCCCCAACAAAAGGTGACTACCATCATAGATGACCATCATCTTGACTGTTAAGGCCAAAGGGTTAAGAGAGAATAAAATGTATAAGAGTATAAAGAGAGAAGAGCTCTCAGATGTCAAGACACTTTGTGGGGCCCATTTTCTTGTGAAGTGAGGAACTGGAGTCACTAAAGACCAGTCAGGTGAACATGGCCTTGCTCTCAGCTGCTCCTCCTTTCATTCTTCTGGGATCATCAAAGTTCTTTCTCCACCTAAGGTTCCTACCATGGAAGTTATAAAATGGTGGTAATATGTTTATTCATAATAAGTTGGGGATGTAGCAACCTGTTTTAGGCTTCAAATTTCTGTCACTCATGTACTTCAAGTCAGGTTTATAGGAAATTTGTATTGGACATATAAGACCTAGGCCTAACTGATAATAATAACATGGTACTCTGTTTACCTTTTTTTATTTGTTCTGTCTTAAGGGAACAATTAAAGGGGAAGTGTTAGGCAAAATTAAGGCACTCTTAGGTAGTCTAGCCAATACCAACAAAATCTCTTCATACCCCCAATATGAATCATCTTCTAACTTTTTTTCATCAGTTTCCTATGGGGTTGTTTATTAGAAAACCCTCACTAGGAATTTTTATCCACTTATCCTGTTCTTCTACCCCACCATCTACATTAATAGAGAATAAAATATAGAGGAGTATAAAGGAGGAAGAGCTCTCAGTTCCTATCTTCATGAGTACCCCCCATGACTACAATAAGAGTTGCTATATTATTACATTGTTGCCATAACTCTTAACCATAGTGGATCAGACCAAGGGTGAAAACATTATTTCAGATGAATCTTTGCCTTGGTCTTTTTTGAGGTGAGATGGCAGCACCAGCTCTATCTGTGCTTTTTATTAGGATTTTAAAAAAAGCTTTCCTGGGATCCTTCAGGCTGATTCCCCCTTATGATCATTGACCAAACCTGGACGCATTTGGCTACTCTGGCTTTAAGGAAGCCGGAAAGTAAATATTTTGCCTGAGAGCTTCTTATATTGCCTCCTAGAACAAATTTAGCGGTCTGTTGGCAAGGAAAAAAGTGGGGAATCAGTATTGGAAAAATAGTTAACAAGGTCCACCACACTAATACATTAATGTACAGAGTTAATACAGAAATAAACATAAACATAACTGCCTTTGTGAAGAAAGTGATCCATTTTAAAGGGAGGTTTTACTTTTATTCAGGATAGTTTTGGAAGTACTAGCCATGGCTATCAGAAAAGAAAAAGAAATAAAAGGGATTCAAATTGGAAAAGAAGTAAAATTGTCACTGCTTGCAGGTTACATGATACTATACATAGAAAATATTAAAGATGCTACCAGAAAACTACAAGAGCTCATTAATGAATTTCGTGAAGTTGCAGGATACAAATTATTACACAAAAATCTCTTGCATTCCTATACACTAAGAATGAAAGACCAGAAAGAAAGATTAAGGAAACAATCCCATTTTATCACTCAATCCCATTTATCACTGCATCAAGAAGAATAAAATATCTAGGCATAAATATACCTAAGGAGACAAAAGACTTGTACTCAGGAAAATATAAAATATTGATGAAACCAACAAAAGGTGACACAAACAAATGGAGATAGACTATGTTGTTGAATTAGAAGAATCAATATTATTAAATGAATATATTACCCAGAGCATGAGGAGCCTGGTGGGCTACAGTCCATGGGGTCACAAAGAGTCGGACACGACTGAACAACTTCACTGCACCCAGACCAAGCCACAGATTCAATACAAATCTTATCAAATTACCAATGGCATTTTTCACAGAATTAAAACAAAAATTGACAATCTGTATGATTGTCAAATAGCCAAAGCAGTCTTGAGAAATTAAGACAGGCCTGAAGGAATTTGGCACCATGACTTCAGACTATACCAAAAAGCTATAGTCATCAAAATATATGGCACTAGCACAAAAAGAAAAATATTGATCTATGAGATAGGATAGAAAGTCCACCAATAAACCCATGCAGTTATGGTCACCTAATCTATAACAAAGCAGGCAAGAATACACAACAGATAAAATAAAAAAACAGTCTCTTCAATAAGTGGTGCTGAGAAAACTAGACAGCTACATGTAAAAGAATGAAATTAGAACACTCCATCAGTTCAGTTTAGTCTCTCAGTTGTGTCCGACTCTTTGCAACCCCGTGAACTGCAGCATGCCAGGCCTCCCTGTCCATCACCAACTCCCAGAGTTCACTCAAACTCATGAGCATCGAGTTGGTGATGCCATCCAGCCATCTCATCCTCTGTCGTCCCCTTCTCCTCCTGCCGCCAATCCATCCTAGCATCAGAGTCTTTTCCAATGAGTCACCTCTTCACATGAGGTGGCCAAAGTATTGGAGGTTCAGCTTTAGTATCATTCCTTCCAAAGAATACCCAGGACTGATCTCTTTTAAAATGGACTGGTTGGATCTCCTTGCAGTCCAAGGGACTCTCAAGAGTCTTCTCCACCACCACAGTTCAAAAGCATCAATTCTTCTGCGCTCAGCCTTCTTCACAGTCCAACTCTCACATCCATACATGACCACAGGAAAAACGATAGCCTTGCCTAAATGGACCTTTGTTGGCAAAGTAATGTCTCTTCTTTTGAATATGCTATCTAGGTTGGTCAAAACTTTCCTTCCAAGGAGTAATCGTCTTTTATTCTCATGGTTGCAATCACCATCTGCAGTGATTTTGGAGCCCAGAAAAATAAAAGTCAGCCACTGTTTCCACTGTTTCCCCACCTATTTCCCATGAAGTGATGGGACCAGATGCCATGATCTTTGTTTTCTGAATGTTGAGTTTTAAGCCAACTTTTTCACTCTCCTCTTTCAATTTCATTAAGAGGCTTTTTAGTTCCTCTTCAATTTCTGCTGTAAGTGTGGTGTCATCTGCATATCTGAGGTTATTGATGTTTCTCCCGGCAATCTCGTTCCAACTTGTGCTCCTTCCAGCCCAGCGTTTCTCATGATGTACTCTGCATAGAAGTTAAATAAGCAGTATGAACATATACAGCCTTGACGTACTCCTTTTCCGATTTGGAACCAGTCTGTTGTTCCATGTCCAGTTCTAACTGTTGCTTCCTAACCTGCATATAGGTTTCTCAAGAGGCAGGTCAGGTGGTCTGGTATTCTCATCTCTTTCAGAATTGTCCACAGTTTACTGTGATCCACACAGTTAAAGGCTTTGACATAGTCAATAAAGCAGAAATAGATCTTTTTCTGGAACTCTCTTGACACTCCATAACCATACACAAAAATAAACTCAAAATGGATCAAAAGCCTAAATGTAAGGCCAGATACTATAATACTCTTAGAGCAAAAGATATGTAGAACACTCTCTGACATAAAATGCAGCAAGATCTTTTAAATCCAGCTACTACAGTAATTAAATATAAAAACAAACAAATCAGACTGAATTAAAAGCAAAGGAAACCATAAACAAGTTGAAAAGACAACCCTCAGAATAGGAGAAAATATTTACAAAGAATCCAACAAGTGATTAATCTCCAACATATACCAACAGTTTATGCTGCTCAATATCAAAAAGCCAAACAACCCAATAAAAAAGAAAATGGGCAGAAGATCCAAATAGACATTTCTCTAAAGACATATAGATGGTTAAAATCACATGAAAATATGCTCAGTATCACTAATTATTAGAGAAATGCAAATCAAAATTACAATGAAGTATCACCTCACACCAATCAAACTGACCTTCATCAAAAATTCTACAAACAATAAATAATGGAGAGGGTGTGTTGAAAAGAGAATCTTCCTACACTGTTGGGGGGAATGCAAACTAGACTTCCCCGGTGGCTCAGAGGTTAAAGCGTCTACCTCCAATGCGGGAGACCCGGGTTCGATCCCTGGGTCGGGAAGATCCCCTGGAGAAGGAAATGGCAACCCACTCCAGTATTCTTGCTTGGAGAATCTCATGGACTGTGGAGCCTGGTGGCTGCAGTCCACAGGGTCACAAAGAGTCGGACACGACTGAGTGACTTTACTTACTTACTTACTTACTTAGAGTCACTATAGAGAAGAGTATGGAAGTTCCTTAACAAACTGAAAATAGAGCTACTATGTGATCCATCAATCTCACTCTTGAGCATATATCCAGGAAAAAAAAAAAACATAATTCAAAAAGATACATGCACCCCAATGTTCATTGCAGTACTATTCACAATAGCCAGGACATGGAAGCAATCCAAATGTCTATAAACAGAGGAATGAATAAGGAAGATGTGATTAGTTTTTGAAATAGAATTTTACTAATCTATTGAAAAGAATGAAATAATGTCATTTGCAGCAACATGAATGGACCTAGAGATTCTCATACTTAGTGAAGTAAGTCAGACAAAGACAAATATCATGATATCACTTATATGTGGAATCTAAAAAGACTACAAATGAACTTATCTACAAAACCAAAGTAGAGTTACAGATGTAGAAAATAAATTTATTGTTACCAGAGGTTAAGCAAGGGAGGAGGGATAAATTGGAGATTGAGAATGACATGTTCACACTATATTTAAAATAGATACTAATAAGGACATACTGTATAGCACAGGGAACTCTACTCAATACCCTGTAATGGCCCATATAGAAAAAAAGAATCTAAAAAAGAGTGGATATATGTCTTTGTAAAACAGATTCACTTTGCTGTACACCTGAAACTAACACAATATTGTAAATCAACTATACTCCAATAAGAATCTTTAAATAAATAATTTTTAAAACTAAAAAAGAGGCTTTTTGTTTAGCTGCATATATTTTATGGGCTGGGGTAGGCAAGCTATTAAGGAAAAGCCAGAGGGACAGATGTGCTCTGCATAATAAAGGAGGAAGTGTTTGGATCTAAGGGAACAGTCTGGGAGGGAGAAGGATACAAGATGATATGAGAAGAGGAAAAAGAAATTGGCTGAAAGCCACATGTTCTGTGTTCTGAGTTTCCCTGTTACCTCCAAATCTTTAATAACTCTAGAACTCATGAAAGGATTTTTGTCGATGGATTTCTTGTGAAAACTAACGAAGGGTTGAGCTCTCTGTATAAATTGTATTGGAGTAAAACACGGACAGCATGTGTAGATACAGTTGCTATAGGCGAGAGCCTGAGGAAAGCAAGAATGTGTAAGCCCCACAGGTGATCACAGAAATCATGGGGAGAATCAGTTCATATATCTTGGAACAATAGAGGCCAAAAATAATTTTTCTAAGATCTCTGCAAAATGAAGCAGGCCCAGCCAACATCTGTGATGTATATATTGCTTGTCTCCATCAAGTAGTGAGCTCTTTGAGTATTGGAATAACATTTTATTCATCATTGTGTCCTAAGATTTAGCCAGATGCCTGGTACATAGTATATGGTCTGTAAATTCTTATTGAGTTAAATTGAACTGACTTGCCCTATATTGTAACTCTTAATATAATTATCTTACTCCTTTAGTAAGTTGGAATCTCTATGATGAGTGTATCTGATTCACCTTTTCATTACATAAGTTGCCATGAACATAGTAGGTACTAAAAGATACATTTTCAGAGCTCTGCCTTCATGGAGAAGGATAAAGTTTTGGGCAATATGAGTCTCATTCCTAGTGTGGTCTGTAATACAAGCACTGATTTCTTGGCAGCTTGTCCAAGGTAAAGATCAGCGGCTGCACTTTGCTGGAGCAGCCATGAAGAGATACCCCACGTCCAATGTCAGGAAGCATTTAACAGGAGGCTTCCTGTGTGCTGTTTTGGATCTGTCAGGAATCCTGTTCCAACTAATTCCTGAATTAAGAGGAGAGGCAAGCCTCTCCCAGGGGGCTGAAGAATCCAGACATTTTCTTCATTAGTGTTTCTATATGGTGATAAGTACCTTCTTCCTTCTTGTGAACCATACGGCAAAAGTGATTGTTTACAACTCTCTCTCTCTTTAATATGGATTGCCTATGTTTTCTAAGTCTGGAATTTTAATCTTTATCTTTGCTGAGAATAACTACCTCGTAAGACAGTATATTGCCCACACCATGTTGATTAAAACAACTTTTCTCCATCAGAGCTCTGGTCCTCATGTCTTTCTTTCTCTCTCTCTTCCTCTCTCTCTTTTTCAGGATGATCCCTTGAAGTGCAGAGGCTCTCTGAGTTCACTTTCCTGGCCGGACTTCCAAGACCCTCTTGAGAAGACGCTCTGCACCTTCACCCCATCGAGAGGGCGCCTGAGGCCTTTGTGAACAAAGCAGCCCCGTGCAGGAGCTTTATTAGCTTTCTGCATAAACCAAGGAATATCAGCCTCTTTCTCTCCCCTTTACTTTCTTATTGGTGGACTCCAGACCACCAGGTTCCAGTCCATTAAAGGAACTCAACAGTCCAAAGTAAGAGAAACACAAGTAAGACAGTATATGTTGCAGGAGGGCATCACTGGGCAAACACACTGAAACCATAATCATAGAAAACTAGCCAATCTGATCACATGGACCACAGCCTTGTCTAATTCATTGAAACCAAGCCATGCCCATGGGGCCACCCAAAACAGACAGGTCATGGTGGAGAGGTCTGACAGAATGGGGTCCACTGGAGAAGGTAATGGCAAACCACTTCAGTATTCTTGCCTTGAGAACCCCATGAACAGTATGAAAAGGCAAAATGATAGGATACTGAAAAAGGAACTCCCCAGGTCAGTAAGTGCCCAATATGCTACAGAAGATCAGTGGAAAAATAACTCAAGACAGAATGAAGGGATGGAGCCAAAGTAAAAACAGTATCCAGTTGTGGATGTGACTGGTGATAGTAACAGGGTCCAATGCTGTAAAGAGCAATATTGCATAAGAACCTAGAATGTTAGATCCATGAATCAAGGCAAATTGGAAGTGGTCAAACAGGAGATGCCAAGAGTAAATGTTGACATTCTAAGAATCAACAAACTAAAATGTACTGGAATGAGTGAATTTAACTCAGATGAAGAAATAGAGCAGCCATCATGATCAACAAAAGAGTCCAAAATGCAGTCCTTGAATGCAATCTAAAAAATGACAGAATGACTCTGTTCATTTCCAAGGCAAACCATTCAAAATCACACTAATCCAAGCCTATGCCCCAACCAGTAATGCTGAAGAAGCTGAAGTTGAATGGTTCTATGAAGACCTACAAGACATTTTAGAACTAACACCCCCCCCCCCAAAAAAAAATGTCATTTTCATTATAGGCGGCTGGAATGCAAAAGTAGGAAGTCAAGAAACACCTGGAGTAACAGGCAAATTTGGCCTTGGAGTGCAGAAGTAAGGCAAAGGCTAATAGAGTTTTGCCAAGAGAGCACACTGGTCATATAAAACATCCTTTTCCAACAACATAAGAGAAGACTCGACACATGGATATCACCAGATGGTCAACACTGAAATCAGACTGGTTATATTCTTTGCAGCCAAAGATGGAGAAGCTCTACACAGTCAGCAAAAACAAGATTGGGAGCTGACTGTGATTCAGATCATTAATTCCTTATTATCAAATTCAGACTGAAACAACCCCCCCCCCCAAAAAAAAATGTCATTTTCATTATAGGCGGCTGGAATGCAAAAGTAGGAAGTCAAGAAACACCTGGAGTAACAGGCAAATTTGGCCTTGGAGTGCAGAAGTAAGGCAAAGGCTAATAGAGTTTTGCCAAGAGAGCACACTGGTCATATAAAACATCCTTTTCCAACAACATAAGAGAAGACTCGACACATGGATATCACCAGATGGTCAACACTGAAATCAGACTGGTTATATTCTTTGCAGCCAAAGATGGAGAAGCTCTACACAGTCAGCAAAAACAAGATTGGGAGCTGACTGTGATTCAGATCATTAATTCCTTATTATCAAATTCAGACTGAAACAGAAGAAAGTAGGGAAAGCCACTAGACCATTCAGGTATAACCTAAATCAAATCCCTTATGATTATCCAGCGGAAGTGAGAAATAGATTTAAGGGACTAGATCTGATAGAGTGCCTGAAGAACTATGGACGAAAGTTTGTGACACTGTACAGGAGACAGGGATCAAGAATATGCCGATGGAAAAGGAATGCAAAAAAGTAAATAGCTGTCTGAAGAGGCCTTACAAATAGCCGTGAAAAGAAGAAAAGTAAAAAGCAAAGGAGAAAAGGAAAGATATAAGCATCTGAATGCAGAGTTCCAAAGAATAGCAAGGAGAGATAAGAAAGCCTTCCTCAGCGATCAATGTAAAGAAATAGAGGGAAAAAGTAGAATGGGAAAGACTAGAGATCTCCTCAAGAAAATTAGAGATACCAAGAGAACATTTCATGCAAAGGTGGGCTCAATAAAGGACAGAAATGCTATGGACCTAACAGAAGCAGAAGATATTAAGAAGAGATGGCAAGAATACACAGAAGAACTGTACAAAAAATATCTTCACTACCCAGATAATCAAGGCTTCCCTGGTGGCTCAGAGGTTAGAGCATCTGCCTCCAATGCGGGAGACCTGGGTTCAATCCCTGGGTCGGGAAGATCCCCTGGAGAAGGAAATGGCAATCCACTCCAGTATTCTTGCCTGGAGAATCCCATGGACGGAGAAGCCTAGTAGGTTACAGTCCACGGGGTCACAAAGAGTCGGACATGACTGAGCGACTTCACCTTCACCTTCATCTTCACCCAGATAATCATGATGGTGTGATCATTCACCTAAAGCCAGACATCCTGAAATGTGAAATTAAGTGGGCCTTAGAAACCATCGCTATGAACAAAGCTAGTGGAGGTGATGGAATTCCAGTGGAGCTATTTCAAATCCTGAAAGATGATGCTGTGAAAGTGCTGCACTCAATATGCCAGCAAATTTGGAAAATTCAGCAGCAGCCACAGGACTGGAAAAAGTCAGTTTTCATTCCAATCTCAAAGAAAGGCAATGCCAAAGAATGCTCAAACTACCACACAATTGCACACATCTCAACAGGCTTAATGCTCAGAATTCTCCAAGTCAGGCTTCAGCAATACATGAACCGCTGGTTTTAGAAAAGGCAGAGGAACCAGAGATCAAATTGCCAATATCTGCTGGATCATCAAAAAAGCAAGAGAGTTCCAGAAAAACATCTATTTCTGCTTTATTGACCAAGTCAAAGTCTTTGACTGTGTGGATCACAATAAACTGTGGAAAATTCTGAAAGAGATGGGAATACCAGACTACCTGACCTGCCTCTCGAGAAACCTATATGCACGTCAGGAAGCAGCAGTTAAAACTGGACAGGAACAACAGACTGGTTCCAAATTGGGAAAGGAGTATGTCAAGGCTGCATATTGTCATGCTGCTTATTTAACTTATATGCAGAGTATATCACAAGAAATGCTGGGCTAGAGGAAGCACAAGCTGGAATCAAGATTGCCGGGAGAAATATCAATAACCTCAGATATGCATATGACACTACCCTGATGGCAGAAAGTGAAGAAGAACTAAAAAGCCTCTTGATGAAAGTGAAAGAGGAGAGTGAAAAAGCTGGCTTAAAGCTCAACATTCAGAAAACGAAGATCATGGCATCTGGTCCCATCACTTCATGTGGAAACAGTAGAAACAGTGTTAGACTTTATTTTGGGGGCCTCCAAAATCACTGCAGTTGGTGATTGCAGCCATGAAATTAACAGATGCTTACTCCTTGGAAGGAAATTATGACCAACCTAGATAGCATATTCAAAAGCAGAGATATTACTTTTCCAACAAAGGTCCATCTAATCATGGCTATGGTTTTTCCAGTGGTCATCTATGGATGTGAAGAAAGCTGAGTGCTGAAGAATTGATGCTTTTGAACAGTGGTGTTTGCTATACAAATTGCCTTCCAAATCTAGCACAGCTTAACTGAGTATACCACTTCAGGGCTTATCACAGGCAATTATCAATGTTTTAGCTAGCCTGTAGCCATCTCAATTTTGGACTGAAGTGGAGGTGCCCTTTTTCCTTGTGTTACTCAGATATTGCTCTCAGTTACCTGGTACATGAGCTTTTTCAGCATGCCAGCATGTTTCATCAAAGCTGCAATCTAAGAAGTCAATAGAGCCTGCTAGCAAGATATAAGTGGCAATCTCCTATAATCTAATATTGGAAAAGACATCTCATGATTCTGACCATATTCTATTCTTCAGAAGCAAATTCTTAGGCAAGCCCACACTCAAAAGGAGGGGAGTACACAAGAAACTGGATACCAGGAGTCAGGAATCATTGAGGATCCTCTTAGAAGTTTACCTACTACATAGACCCTTCTATATTCCCTCTTATATTCCCTAGCCACAGACTGAACAAACTGGCCATTCTCACTATGTTTCCTTATTTCCCTGGCTTGTAAAATGGTTTAGATTAGGTTGAACAGAGATTGGGTTGCATACTTCAGGGAGCTGAGCTAGCAGGACACAGTAGCAGAGATTTAGCTGCAATATAGTATCCATTATCATACTTTTCTTTGTTAGCAGAACTGAGATTTTATTCAGTGCAATAATGTGCCTGGCTCACTTACCAAGTCTCTTTCGTAGCTAGGGGTGGGCATAAAACTTAGTTCTGGCCAATAAAATGTAAGGACAACTTTGATAAGCATTTTTGGGGATGCTTTGCTTTCCTGATTAAAAAAAAGGCAAAAATAGCACTTTCTTCTTCCTTTTTCCCACTTTTCTTGCCATGATTATGGCTAAGATGGCTGGCATTCAAGCCACAGCTATCTTGCAACCATGTGAGGAAAATCACTGAAATTTTGGCTCTAATAACCCCCTACATCTACATTTGTTAGATGAAAAAAAAATTCGTTTAAATAACTATAGCTGGATTTCCTGTTTGTATGTGTGTGAGTTGCTCAGCTGTATCTGACTCTTTGTGACCCAATGGACTATAGCCCACCAGGCTCCTGCTGCTGCTGCTAAGTCGCTTCAGTCGTGTCTGACTCTGTGTGACCCCATAGACAGCAGCCTACCAGGCTCCCCCATCCCTGGGATTCTCCAGGCAAGAACACTGGAGTGGGTTGCCATTTCCTTCTCCAATGCATGAAGGTGAAAAGAGAAAGTGAAGTCGCTCAGTCATGTCTGACTCTTAGTGACCCCATGGACTGCAGCCTACCAGGCTCCTCCGTCCATGGGATTTTCCAGGCAAGAGTACTGGAGTGGGGTGCCATTGTATGTCCTTGGAATTCCCAGGTAAGAATATCGAAGTGGGTAGCCATTCCCATCTCCAGGGAATCTTCCCAACATAGGGAGTGAACCCAGGTCTCCTGCATTGCAGGCAGATTCTTTACTGCCTGAACTACTAGGGAAGCCCAGATTTCTTGCTTATTGCTGCTAAAATCATGTCTACCTGATACAGTCAGTCATGTATACTGAAAGACTGAAACTTCCATTTTTTAATAGCTATTATCAGTTATGAAAAATTGATGATCAGCTCTGATAAATAAAAAGAAGCTGGTTTGCAAGAAGAAGCAGAATTTTTGAGCAGATGTTTCCAGAGAATGGACCATACTTGAGTTTCCACAGTTGGGTTCCACAAAATTATCTACTATCTCATTACAATAACCTCTCTTTACATGAGTAAACTTCTGTAACTGGCAACCAAATATATCTTTGCATGAGCACTTATTATTTAAAGAATACAGGACTGATTTGTCTTGTTGTATGGCAGAAATCAACACAACACTGTAAAGCAGTTTTTCTCCAATTAAAAATAAATTTAATAAAGGAGGAGACTGAAAGATTTCAATTAAATCTAGTGCACTACATGGCTTTTATAGCTCTAGTGCCACAAATGACTGGAGTGTACCACAGGGCCACCACTTACAGGTTTTTCAAAGATGGCATATTTTATCCCTTGCCTCTCAAAAATGGCATATTTTCTTCCCTGCCCCTGATTCTCGCTAGCCCCAGTTACTGACTCAACATGGAATTCTTTAGCCACTATAGAATATGCAGTCTCTTGATGACCATTTTTATATTGCAATTTGTGTTCCTGATCTATAGGGGTATCACTCTATAATTGGAGGAAAATTGCTTTACAGAATGTTATTGTTTTCTTTCAAACCACAACATGAATCAGCCATAGGTATGCATATATCCCCTAGTGAAGGACAGGGAAATCTGACATGATACTGTCCGCGCAGTCATGAAGAGTCAGACATGGCATAGTGACTGAACGAAAATGAAGCAGTGAAAGTATTCTCACAGGTTCAGTTTATGATTGTCAGACTAAGGCCATAAACTGAATCCTGTGAGAATATTTTCACTGCTTCATTGTCATTCAGTCACTATGTCATATCTGACTCTTTGTGACTACATGGACAGCAGCATGCAAGACTTCCCTGTCCTTCACTATTTCCCAGAGTTTGCTCAAACTCATGTCCATTGAGTTGGTGATGCCATCCAATGATCTGGCCCTCTGTCACCCCTTTCTCCTCCTGCTCTCAATCTTTCCCAGCATCAGGGTCTTTTCCAATGAGCTGGCTCTTTGCATCAGGTGGCCAAAGTATTGGAACTTCAGCATCAGTCCTTCCAATGAATATTCAGGGTTGATTGCCTTTAGGATTGACTGATTTTATTTCCTTGCTGTCCAAGAGACTCTAAAGAGTCTTCTCCAGCACCATAATTTGAAAGCATCAATTCTTCAGCACTCAGCCTTCTTTATGGTACAAATCTCACATCTGTACATGACTGCCAGAAAAACCTTAGTTTTGACTATACAGACCTTTATTAGTAAAGTGATGTATCTGGTTTTAAATACATTGTCTAGGTTTGTCATAGCTTTTCTTCCAAGGAGCAAGAGTCTTTAAATTTCCTGACTGCAGTCACAGTCCACAGTGATTTTGGAGACCAAGAAAATAAAGGACAGAAATGGCAAGGACCTAAAAGAAGCAGAAGAGATTAGGAAGAAGTGGCAGGAATACAAAGAGCAGGATAAAAAAGGCCTTAATGACACGGATAATCATGATGGTGTATTCACTCGCCAAGAGCCAGATATCCTGGAATGTGAAGTCAAGTAGTCCTTAGGAAGCATGACTATGAACAAAGCTAGTGAAGATGGTGGAATTTCAGCTGTCCAGCTGTGTAGTTTCAAATCCTAAAAGATGGTGCTGTTAAAGTGCTGCACTCGAGAAAAGACAATCTCTTTAACAAGTGGTGCTGAGAAAACTGGTCAAGCACTTGTAAAAGAATGAAACTAGAACACTTTCTAACACCATACACAAAAATAAATCAAAATGGATTAAAGATCTAAATGTAAGACCAGAAACTATAAAACTCCTAGAGGAAAACAAAGCCAAAACACTCTCCAACATAAATCATAGGAGGATTCTCTATGACCTACCTCCAAGAATATTGGAAATAAAAGCAAAAATTAACAAATGGGACCTAATTGAAATTACAAGCTTCTGCACAACAAAGGAAACTATAAGCAAGGTAAAAAGACAGCCTTCTGAATGGGAGAAAATAATAGCAAATGAAGTAACTAAAAAGAATTAACCTCAAAATATACAAGCAGCTCATGCAGCCCAATTCCAGAAAAATAAATGACCTACTCAAAAAATGGGCCAAAGAACTAAACAGACATTTCTCCAAAGAAGACATGCAGATGGCTAACAAACACATGACAAGATGCTCAACATCACTCATTATCAGAGAAATGTAAATCAAAACCACAATGAGGAACCATTTCACGCCAGTCAGAATGGCTGCAATCCAAAAGTTTATAAGCAATAAATGCTGGAGAAGGTGTGGAGAAAAGGGAACCCTCTTACACTGCTGGTGGGAATGCAAACTATTTCAGCCACTATTGAGAACAGTATGGAGATTCCTTTAAAAACTGGAAATAGAACTGCCATCAGTTCAGTTCAGTTCAGTCGCTCAGTCGTGTCCGCCTCTTTGCGACCCCATGAATCGCAGCACACCAGGCCTCCCTGTCCATCACCATCTCCCGGAGTTCACTCAGACTCATGTCCATCGAGTCCGTGATGCCATCGAACCATCTCATCCTCGGTCATCCCCTTCTCCCCTTCTCCTCCTGTCCCCAATCCCTCCCAGCATCAGAGTCTTTTCCAATGAGTCAACACTTTGCATGAGGTGGCCAAAGTACTGGAACTTCAGCTTTAGCATCATTCCTTCCAAAGAAATCCCAGGGTTGATCTCCTTCAGAATGGACTGGTTGGATCTCCTCGCAGTCCAAGGGACTCTCAAGAGTCTTCTCCAACACCACAGTTCAAAAGCATCAATTCTTCGGTGCTCAGCCTTCTTCACAGTCCAACTCTCACATCCATACATGACTACTGGAAAAACCATAGCCTTGACGAGACGGACCTTAGTTGGCAAAGTAATGTCTATTCTTCTGAATATGCTATCTAGATTGGTCTTAACTTTTCTTCCAAAGAGTAAGCGTCGTTTAATTTCATGGCTGCAGTCACCATCTGCAGTGATTTTGGAGCCCAGAAGAATAAAGTCTGATACTGTTTCTACTGTTTCCCCATCTATTTCCCATGAAGTGATGGGACTGGATGCCATGATCTTCGTTTTCTGAATGTTGAGCATTAAGCAAACTTTTTCACTCTCCTCTTTTACTTTCACCAAGAGGTTTTTTAGTTCTTCTTCACTTTCTGCCATAAGAGTGGTGTCATCTGCATATCTGAGGTGATTGATATTTCTCCCAGCAATCTTGATTCCAGCTTGTGCTTCCTCCAGCTCAGCGTTTCTCATGATGCACTCTGCATATAAGTTAAATAAGCAGGGTGACAATATGCAACCTTGACGTACTACTTTTCCTATTTGGAACCAGTCTTTTGTTCCATGTCCAGTTCTAACTGTTGCTTCCTGACCTGCACACAGATTTCTCAAGAGGCAGGTCAGGTGGTCTGGTATTCCCATCTCTCTCAGAATTTTGCACATTTTATTGTGATCCACACAGTCAAAGGCTTTGGCATAGTCAATAAAGCAGAAACAGATGTTTTTCTGGAACTCTCTTGCTTTTTCCATGATCTGGCGGATGCTGGCAATTTGATCTCTGGTTCCTCTGCCTTTTCTAAAACTCCATCAGGGAGTTCATGGTTCACGTATTGCTAAAGCCTGGCTTGGAGAATTTTGAGCATTACTTTACTAGCATGTGAGATGAGTGCAATTGTGCGGTAGTTTGAGTATTCTTTGGCATTGCCTTTCTTTGGAATTGGCATGAAAACTGATCTTTTCCAGTCCTGTGGCCACTGCTGAGTTTTCCAAATGTGCTGGCATACTGAGTGCAACACTTTTCCAGCATCATCTTTCAGGATTTGAAACAGCTCAACTGGAATTCCATCACCTCCACTAGCTTTGTTCATAGTGATGTTTTCTAAGGCCCACTTGACTTCACATTCCAAGATGTCTGGCTCTAGATCAGTGATTACATCATCATGATTATCTGGGTCATGAAGATCTTTTTTGTACAGTTCTTCTGTGTATTCATGCCACCTCTTCTTAATATCTTCTGCTTCTGTTAGGTCCAGACCATTTCTGTCCTTTACCAAGCCCATCTTTGCATGAAATGTTCCCTTGGTATCTCTAATTTTCTTGAAGAGATCTCTAGTCTTCCTCATTCTGTTCTTTTCCTCTATTTCTTTGCATTGGTCACTGAAGAAGGCTTTCTTTTCTCTTCTTGCTATTCTCTGGAACTCTGCATTCAGATGCTTATATCTTTCCTTTCTCCTTTGTTTTTTGCCTGTCTCCTTTTCACAGCTATTTGTAAGACCTCCCCAGACAGCCATTTTGCTTTTTTGCATTTCTTTTCCATGAAGATGATCTTGATCCCTGTCTCCTGTACAATGTCACAAACCTCATTCCATAGTTCATCAGGCACTCTATTTATCAGATCTAGACCCTAAATCTATTTCTCAAGTCCACTGTATAATCATAAGGGATTTGATTTAGGTCATACCTGAATGGTCTAGTGGTTTTCCCTACTTTCTTCATTTTATGTCTTGCCTTGGAGACAAACAGAGATCATTCTGTCATTTTTGAGACTGCATCCAAGTACTGCATTTCAGACTCTTTTGTTGACCATGATGGCTACTCCATTTCTTCTGAGGGATTCCTGACTGCCATAGTAGATATAATGGTCATCTGAGTTAAATTCACCCATTCCAGTCCATTTTAGTTTGCTGATTCCTAGAATGTCAACTTTCACCTTTGCCATCTCTTGATTGACCACTTCCAATTTGCCTTGATTCATGGACCTGACATTCCAGGTTCCTATGCAATATTGTTCTTTAGAGCATCAGATCTTGCTTCTATCACCAGTCACATCCACAACTGGGTATTGGTTTTTCTTTGGCTCCATCCCTTCATTCTTTCTGGAGTTATTTCTCCACTGATCTCCAGTAGCATATTGGGCACCTAATGACCTGGGGAGTTCCTCTTTTGGTATCCTATAATTTTTCCTTTTCATACTGTTCATGGGGTTCTCAAGAACTGCCATATGACCCAGCAATCCCACTGCTGGGCATACACACCAAGGAAACCAGAATTGAAAGAGACACATATACCCAAATGTTCATTGCAGCACTGTTTACAATAGCCAGGACATGAAGGCAACCTAGATGTCCATCTGGAGATGAATGGATAAGACATCTGTGGTACATATACACAATGGAGTATTAGTCAGCCATTAAAAGGAATACATTTGAATCAGTTCTAATGAGGTGGATGAAACTGGAGCTTATTATACAGTGTTAAGTAAGCCAGAAAGAAAAACACCAATACAGTATACTAAAGCATATATAATGGAATTTAGAAAGATGGTAATAATAACTCTGTATGCAAGACAGCAAAAGAGACACAGATGTATAGAACAGTCTTATGCACTCTGTGAGAGAGGGCAAGAGAGGGATGATTTGGGAGAATGGACTGAAACATGTATAATATCATATGTGAAATGAAATGCGAGTCCATGTTCAATGCATGATACAGGATGCACGGGGCCAGTCCACTGGGATGACCCAGAGGGATGGTAACGGGAGGGAGCAGGGAGAGGGGTTCAGGATGGAGAATACATGCACACCCGTGGTGGATTCATGTTGATGTATGGCAAAACCAATACAATATTTTAAAGTAAAAAAAAAAAAAAATGAGTGCTGCACTCAATATGCCAGTGAAATTGTAAAACTCAACAATGCCAAGGACAGGAAAAGGTCATTTCATTGTGATCCCAAAGAAGGGAAATGCCAAAAAATATTCAAATACAGTACAATTGTGTTCATTTCCACATTCTAGCAAGGTAATGCTCAAAATATTTTAAGCTGATCTTCAACAGTACATGAACCAAAAACTTCTGGATGTACAAGCTGCATTTAAAAAAGGCAGAGGAACCAGAGATCAAATTGCCAACATCTGTTGGATATATCCATTGTATCCATTAGAGAAAACTCCGGGAAATGCCAATGGACAGGGAGGCCTAGCATGCTGCAGTCCATGGGGTTGCAAAGAGTTGGTCATGAATGAATGACTGAACTGAACTGAACTGAAGTAAAAAGACAAGGTCAGGAGTGGCAGCCGAGAGGAGCTACCCCAAGTCCAAGGTAAGGAGCAGCACCTGCACTTTGCTGGAGCAGCCCTGAAGAGTTACCCCATGTCCAAGATAAGATAAACCCAACTAAGATGGTAGGCTCTGAGAGAGGGCATCAGAGGACAGACAGACTGAAACCACAATCACAGACAAGTATCCAATGTGATCACATGGACCACAGCCTTGTCTAACTCAATTAAACTAAGCCATGCGGTGTGGGGCCACCGAAGACAGATGGGTCATGGTGGACAAGTCTGACAGAATGTGTTGCACTGAAGAAGGCAATGGCAAACCACTTCAGTATTCTTGCCTTGAGAACCCCATGAACAGTATGAAAAGTCAAAAAGGTAGGACACTGAAAGAGAACTCCCCAGGTTGGTAGGTGCCAAATATGCTACTGGAGATCAGTGGAGAAATAACTCCAGAAAGAATGAAAGGATGGAGCCAAGTGAAAACAAAACCCAGTAGTGGATGTGACTGGTGATAGAAGCAGGGTCTGATGCTGTAAAGAGCAATATTGAATAGGAACCTAGAATGTTAGGTCCATGAATCAAGGCAAACTGGAAGTGGGCAAACAAAAGATAGCAAGAGTGAACATCGACATTCTAGGAATCAGCAAACTAAGATGGACTGGAATGGATGAATTTAACTCAGATGACCATCATATTTACTATTGTGGGCAAGAATCCCTTAGAAGAAATGGAGTAGCCATCATGGTCAACAAAAGAGTCTGAAATGCAGTACTTGGATGCAATCTCAAAAACAACAGAATGATCTCTGTTCATTTCCAAGGCAAACTATTCAATATCACAGTAATCCAAATCTATGCCTCACGCAGTAACATTGAAGAAACTGAAGTTCAAAGGTTCTATGAAGACCTATATGACCTTTTAGAACTAACACCCCAAAAAATTGTCCTTTCATTATAGAGGACTGGAATGCAAAAGTAGGAAGTAAAAAAACACCTAGAGTAACAGACAAATTTGGCCTTGGAGTACAGAATGAAGCAGGGAAAAGATTAATACAGTTTTGCCAAGAGAACACACCGGTCATAGTAAACACTCCCTTCCAACAACACAAGAGAAGACTCGACACATGGACATCAGCAGATGGTCAACACCAAAATCAGATTGATTATATTCTTTGAAGCCAAAGATGGATAAGCTCTATACAGTCAGGAAAAACAAGAATGGGATCTGACTGTGGCTCAGATTATTAATTCCTTATTGCCAAATTCAGACTTAAACTGAAGAAAGTGGGGAAAACCTCTAGACCATTCAGGTATGACCTAAATCATATCCCTTATGATCATACAGTGGAAGTGAGAAATAGATTAAAGGGATTAGATTTGTTAGACAGACTCCCTGATGAACTATGAATGGAGGTCATATTGTACAGAAGACAGGGACCAAGACCACCCCCAAGGAAAAGAAATGCAAAAAAGCAAAATGGCCATCTGTGGAGGACTTACATGTAGATGTGAAAAGAAGAGAAGCAAAATCAAAGGAGAAAAGGAAAGATATACCCATTTGAATGCAGAGTTCCAAAGAATAGCAAGGAGAGATAAGAATGCCTTCCTCAGCTATCAATTCAAAGAAATAGAGGAGAACAATAGAATGGGAAAGACTAGAGATCTCTTCAAGAAAATTAGAGATACAAGGGAACATTTAATGCAAAGATGGGCTCAATAAAGGACAGAAATCGTATGGACCTAACAGAAGCAGGAGATATTAAGAAGAGGTGGCAAGAATACACAAATGAACTGTACAAAAAATATCTTCATGACCCAGATAATCATGATGGTGTCATCAGTCACCTAGAACCAGACATCCTGGAATGTGAAATTAAGTGGGCCTTAGAAAGCATCACTATGAACAAAGCTAGTGGAGGTGATGGAATTCCAGTTAAGCTATTTCAAATCCTGAAAGATGATGCTGTGAAAGTGCTGCACTCAATATGCCAGCAAATATGGAAAACTTGGCAGTGGCCATAGGACTGGAAAAGGTCAGTTTTCATTCCAATCCCAAAGAAAGGCAACACCAAAGCATGCTCAAACTACTGCACAATTGCACTCATCTCACAGGCTAGTAAAATAATGCTCAAAATTCTCCAAGCCAGGCTTTAGCAATACGTGAACCGTGAACTTCCAGTTGTTCAAACTGGATTTAAAAAAAGCAGAGGAACCAGAGATGAAATTGTGAACATCAACTAGATTATCAAAAAAGTGAGAGAGTTTCCAAAAAAAATCTATTTAAGCTTATTGATTATGCCAAAGCCTTTGACTGTATGGATCACAAAAAACTGTGGAAAATTCTGAAAACATAGGAATACCAGACCACCTGACCTGCCTCTTGAGAAATCTGTATGCAGGTCAGGAAGCAACAGTTAGAACTGGACATGGAACAACGACTGGTTCCAAATAGGAAAAGGAGTACATCAAGGCTGTATATTGTCACCCTGCTTATTTAACTTATATACAGAGTACATCATGAGAAATGCTGGGCTGGAGGAAGCACAAGCTGGAATCAAGATTGCCGGGAGAAATATCAATAACCTCAGATATCCAGATGACACCACCCTTATGGCAGAAAGTGAAGAGGAACTAAAAGGTCTCTTGATAAAAGTGAAAGAGGAAAGTGAAAAAGTTGCCTTAAAGCTCAACATTCAGAAAACTAAGATCATGGCATCTGGTCCCATCACCTCATGGGAAATAGATGGGGAAACAGTGGAAACAGTAGCTGACTTTATTTTTTTGGGCTCCAAAATCACTGCAGATGGTGATTGCAGCCATGAAATTGAAAGATGCTTACTCCTTGGAAGGAAAGTTATGACCAACCTAGATAGCATATTCAAAAGCAGAGACATTACTTTGTCAACAATGGTCCATCTAGTCTTGGCTACGGTTTTTCCAGTAGTCATGTATGGATGTGAGAGTTGAACTATAAAGAAAGCTGAGTGCCAAATAACTGATGCCTTTGAACTGTGGTATTGGAAAAGACTCTTGAGAGTCCCTTGGACTGCAAGGAGATCCAATGAGTCCATCCTAAAGGAGATCAGTCTTAGCTGTTCATTCGAGGGTCTGATGTTGTAGCTAAAACTCCAATATTTTGGCTACCTGATGCAAAGAGCTGACTCATTTTAAAAGACCCTGATGCTGGCAAGGATTGAGGGTAGGAGGAGAAGGGGACGACAGAAGATGAGATGGTTAGATGGCATCACCAACTCAATGGACATGAGTTTCGGTAAACCCCGGGAGTTGGTTATGGACATGAAGGCCTGGCGTGCTGCGTTTCATGGGTCGCAATGAGTCATACATGACTGAGCGAATGAACTGAATGGAATAAGACAACCAAGTCCAGTGTGGAGATCAACAGAACCAGAAGAAGTAAAAGAAATTTAGATAAAATCAAAAGAGAAGAAGGCAGTCCAATATGGCAGAGGAATAGGATGGGGAGACCACTTTCTCCCTCACAAAGTCACCAAAAGAACTGTTAAACGCTGAGTAAATTCCACAAAACAACTTCTGAATGCTGACAGAGGACATCAGGCACCCAGAAAAGCAGCCCATTGTGTTTGAAAGGAGGTAAGAAAAAATATAAAAGACAAAAAGACAGACAAAAGAGGTAGGGATGGAGCTCCATCCCAGGAAGGGAATGTTAAAAAGAGAGAAGTTTCCATACACCAGGAAACACTCTCACTGCCAAGTCTGTGGTGATCCTTGGAAGCACAGAGGGCAACATAACAGGGAGGAAAAATAAATAAATAATTAAAACCCACAGATTACGAGCCCAATGGTAACTCCCCAGAGGAGAAGCAGCGCAGACGTGTGCACCCGCCACTAGCAAGCGGAGGCTGGGCAGGGAGGCATGGGATGAATTGCTTAGAGTTAAGGACCAGGCCTGAATGTCCTGAGGGCAATCTGAGCGAACTAACTTGGGTAGCAAACCAGACTGTGGGATAGCTACCACGTGAAAAGCCCTAAGCTAAGACACTGACCAGCCTGCACACAGAACAAAGCACTGTAGAGAACTAGCTAGCTGCAGACCATCCCCCTCCAGTGACAGGCAGCCAGAGCTGGAAGGGAGCAATCACGGCCCGGAGGGACATTATCTACCAAACTGCAAGCAGGCTTCTTTGCTAACTAATACTTCTTGGGGTTCTGGACACTCAACATCTGCCTGAGAAGGTGTGCAAGTTTTATACCCAGAAAACTGAGTGGCAGGGACAAGGGAGGCAATAAGTCACAGTGACCACACTCGCCAATCACCTGGTCATCTGAGCTGCTCAGACCTGGGAAGGGCACAAAACGCAGGCCCAACCGAGTCTGCACCTCTGAGGACAACCTGAGTGCCTGAACCTGAGTGGCTTAGACCTGGGAGGTGCATGCAGCCCAGGGCCGGCCTCGGACAGTTCCTGGTGAAGCAACCTAGAGCCTGAGCAGTGTGGGCAGGAGGGCACACGTGCCATGAGCAGGGGTAGGCCCAGTGTGCCTGAGACACTGCAAGCACATGCCAGTGTTATTTATTTGCAGCATCCCTCCCTCCCCACAACACGACTGAACAAGTGAGCCTAAAAAAAGTGTCCACCACCGCCCCCTTGTGTCAGGGCTGAAATCAGACACTGAAGACATCAGCAATCAGAAGAAGCTAAAACAGAGCTTGGAGGTGACAGGTACAATATATTAAAACTCTGTTGTTAGTACAGACTACATACAAAGGGGCCTATAGATCTTGAGAAATATAAGCCAGACCATGGAACTATCCAAAAATGAACTGACTCCACACTGCCCACAACAATGCCAGAGAAAGTCCTAGATATATTTTTACTATTTTTACAATAATTCTTTTTTTTCATTATTTTTAATTTTTAAGTCCTCTATTAATCCTTTAAATGTCATTTTTATAATCTACTATTACTTTGCAAAAAAATACCCTATTTTTTTAAAGCAAACTTCATATATATATATATATACACATGTTTTATAATTTTTGTGACTTTGTTCTTTTTTTTTCTATTTTCTTTAATGTTGTATTTTTGAAAATCCAATCTCTACTCTATATTTTTAATCTTTGCTTTTTGGTATATGTTATCAATTTTGTACCATTAAGAACCCAATCTTCAGTACTCATTTTTACTTGGGAGCGAGATTACTGGCTTGACTGCTTTCTCCCCCTTTGGACTCTCCTTTTTCTCCACCAGGTTGCCTCTATCTCCTCCCTCCCCCTTCTCTTCTCTACCCAACTCTGTGAATCTCTGTGTTCCAGATGGTGGAGAACACTTAGGGAACTGATTACTGGCTGGATCTGTCTCTCTCCTTTTGATTCCCCTTTTTTATCCTCCTGGCCACCTCTGTCTCCTTCCTCCCTCTTCTCTGTATAAATCCATGAATATCCCTGAGTGGTCCAGGCTCTGGAGCCTACATAAGGAAGTGATTACTGGCTAGCTTGCTCTCTCCTGTTTTGATTCCACCTCACTCATTTGGGTTACCTCTAACCCTCTCCTCCCTCTTCTCTTCTCCATGTAACTCTCTGAACCTCTCTGGGTGTCCCTAACTGTGGAGAAAGTATACTGGCTGGATCTGTCTCTCTCCTTTTGATTCCCCTTTTTTATCCTCCTGGCCACCTCTGTCTCCTTCCTCCCTCTTCTCTGTATAAATCCATGAATATCCCTGAGTGGTCCAGGCTCTGGAGCCTACATAAGGAAGTGATTACTGGCTAGCTTGCTCTCTCCTGTTTTGATTCCACCTCATCTCATTTGGGTTACCTCTAACCCTCTCCTCCCTCTTCTCTTCTCCATGTAACTCTCTGAACCTCTCTGGGTGTCCCTAACTGTGGAGAAAGTTTTCATCTTTAACCTAGATGTTTTATTAATGGTGCTGTATAGGAGAAGTCTTGATACTATTGTAAAAATAAGACTAAAAACCAAAAGCAGCAGGCTTAAGTCCAAATCCTGAGACCATCAGAGAACTCCTGACTCCAGGGAACATTAATCAACAAGAGCTCATCAAATGCCTCCATACCTACACTGAAACCAAGCACCACCCAAGAGCCAACAAGTTCAGAGCAAGACATACCATGCAAATTCTCCAGCAACACAGGAACATAGCCCTGAACTTCAATATACAAGCTGCCCAAAGTTACTCCAAACCTATTGACATCACATAACACATACTGGACACTTCATTGCACTCCAGAGAGAAGAAATCCAACTCCATCTACAAGAACACAGACACAAGTTCCCTAAACAAGAAATATTGACAAGCCATTTGTACAACCCCACCAACAGTGAGGAAACTTCACAATAAAAAGAACACCACAACCTGCCAGAATACAGAAAGGACACCCCAAACTCAGCAATAAAAACAAGATGAAGTGACAGAGGAATACCCAGCAGGTAAAGGAATAGGAAAAATGCCCACCAAACCAAACAAAAGAGGAAGAGAAAGGGAATCTACCTGATAAATAATTCAAAATAATGAGAGTGAAAATGATCCAAAATCTAGAAATAAAAATGGAATCACAGATAAGTAGCCTGGAGACAAGGATTGAGAAGATGCAAGAAAGGTTTAATAAGGATTTAGGAGAAATAAAAAAGTGTCAATATATAATGAATAATGCAATAAATGAGATTAAAAACACTGTGGNTGGACAGGGAGGCCTGGCGTACTGCGATTCATGGGGTCGCAAAGAGTCGGACACGACTGCGCGACTGAACTGAACTAAATGAATAGCATCTTAAAATTTTTCCTCATTTTTATAAACTGTCAAAATGGAAACAGATATCTCCAAGAATCATAGTACATTACTTTTTACTTATCTCTAATCAACATTTTTTTTAAGGATCAGAGGTCTGCTAAAAACTGCTGATATTTGCAAGGTGTCCAAGATAACAGAACTCTAACAAAAGACTAGTTGCAAAGACTTGGTTATCTTTAAAACTGATATTCTCTATATCAACAGAAAAGATAAGAAAATTAATGAGACTTGACTTTAAATTCATAATTTTCTGTGTGCATCTCTGCTCTGAGTCTGAATCAGGATGAGCTAAGTATTTGAGGCCGCAGAGCAGAGAAGAGATGTTGCGTTAAAGAAAGTGGAAGCTGCTCTATGTGCAAATGGCTGCATCAGGGTGGATGGATGCCCCTGGGGGGGCAAGAGCAGCATCTACCTGAGGACTCAGGAATATCCACACCCTCTCTCTTTGTTTTTTCTTTGTTATCCTCTTTGTTTTCTCTGACTCCTGACTTTCTGTCACTACAATCTTCAGTGCAAAACTATGCTGAAGGTGACTTGCACTTGTTCCTAAGAGCCAACTGTTAGATTTTCACAAAATTTGTGAACCTATGATTAAACATAGCCAGTGTTAAAAAATTAAGTGATAAAACTTAAATTACATCAATCACATTAAAAAGAAAACATTAATAAATACTCAAAGCTCACCACTTCCTAATTATTTGGCTACATTTTGCTATTATCTATGTTCTTGAGGTTATTTATCTATGATGAGAGTATTTGCACCATGGATAACAGCCAACACTATAAATCAGGGATTTTTCCCCACCAGAGAACCAGTTGTTAAATATTTACCAGCATATTGCTAGTAGCATCCTTCTATTAATCCCAAGTTTGTGGAAGTACTTGAGTCAGACTGACTTGGTTCAAAGCCAGTTTTGCTATTTAACAGGTGACTTGGGCACGTCATTTAACTTCTTTGTGTCTTAGTCTCATCATCTGTAAAACAGAGATAAGACAGTACCTATGTCATAGGGTTGCTGTGAGGATTAAAAGAGCTGATATTTGTAAAGCATTTTGGAAGAATGCCTGAAACCTAATAAGTACTACTTCAGTGTTTGTTAAATAAAATAAACTACAATTCTAAGGGCTATTATTCCCTCTTCGATTCTCATTTGTTTCCTCACCTCTTAAAGTCAATGATGTTCTTTTCCCACATGAATAAAACATCTGATTTTTGTTGGATTCATGGTCATCTAATATTAAGATTAGACTTGTCAACCTCCCATAAATAAATTCTGATGAAGACAATATAAACAAAAGTATTATATGGTAGCTTCCAGGAATTTACTATGATAGCTGGAACATTCTTTTTGCCTTTTTCTTTTTCATTTCCTCTTCTATCCTGATCTCTGAATCTTGGATGTGATGGCTGGAACTCAAGCCATGATATTGAACCCTGAAGAAGAAAGCTATACCCTAAGGATAGGACAAAGAAATATGGAATAAATCAGTCATAGTTGATGGCAAGGAAGATATAAAAAGTAGCTGAAATATGTTCATGGTTTAGAATTAGAAAGATATACAGAATCAGGTTTCAGAGGTCTTTAGAGATAAACTAAGATTCTAAATGATCTCATAGTTCTAGATCTGTGAAATTTAGCTTCTGTGGCTCTTCTTGGATTTCTGGAAAATTCCATATCCCTTATTATTATGTGAATCTTTATAATAAGCCTTAATTACTTGAACTAATGTAATTGGCTATTCCTTGCAACCAGGAGTGAAACTAACTAAACCTTATGGTCTGAAATATAACCATAAATGCATAATTCTACCTACCTTCAGGCATATTTTTCTTATTAAAATTTTCCTGTGCAGACAAACTTACACCATAGGAACTGAGGGCTTTTTCTTTTCCTTTGTAAATGTTCTACATCATAGTGTGGTTTCTGGGTATAAGTTTCATTCTCAAGTAACACTTATCAATTCCCATCTTGAGAAGGCTCTGAATTTTTATTGTACACTATCTGGATTTTATATGTTATTTATAATTAAGATCCTCTTGGGAAAAATTAAGTGGACAAAGTTGCTTTGTGTCTGATTCCTTTTAATGTTCGTTCCAACCTGAGTTCAGCCCCTGAGTTGAGCAGGGGCATGCACCTGATTAAATAGTCATCAGGTCTTCCCCAACCCAGCAACACTGGAGACTTCTTCTCCCCATTTCATCACAATTTACCAATAACATATAACATTTTCCTCAAAGCATTGCTAAACAGCTGGTCAGTGGATCAGAGACAATTTTATTTCATTGAGATATTATCTGACTCTGTTATAGGTTCTAATATTGACTCACAAAATAGAAGCTTTGAACTGATCTTTCCAGTTAAACCAAAGGGAAATTTAACATTTGTAAAATGGTTAGGTGTCAGCCATTTTGCAAAAGCCACTATTTAACTTTTCACTAATCTACCAATCAAAGATTTTAGTTGCAAACATGAAAAATCAATTCTGAGTGACAAATAAAAAATAAATTGGAAGGATATTCAGAGGCTCACAGGATGGCCAAGACCACACCAGGCTTAGAAAATGTGCAGAAAAAACGATAAGGCAGCAACTAGTATATCAGTTACAATACTGACAGACTATCAATATAAATAGATAAACTGTAAAATTCCAATGGTTTAAGACAAGATGCTATATTCTGCATGCAAATTTCAGTTGATGTTTGAAGGAAAGATGAGGCCTCGCTCCATGCGATCACTAAGGAATTTGAGTTGATGAGAGCCTTAACAATTTCCACACCTGACTCTCAAGATCACCTTGAGCTTCACCATTTTGTCAGCAAATGGGAGAAAAGAAGGAGTGGAGATCCATGTGTGAAGTTTTTATAGGCCAAGACTGGGAGCAGCATCCGTCACTTTTGCTCTCATGTTAGCGGTCAGAACTCAGTCACATGACCAAGCTTAACTGTAAGTGTGTCGAGCTTAGTCATGTCTGACTCTTTGCAACCCCATGGACTGTAGCCCGCCAGGCTTCTCTGTTCATGGGATTCTCCAGGCATGAATATTGGAGTGCGTTGCCATTTCCTCCTCCAGGGTATCTTCCTGATCCTGGGATCCAACTGGCATCTCCTGTGACTTCTGCATTGGCAAGGGGATTCTTTACCACTGAGCCACCTGGGAAGCCCCCTTAACAGTAAGAGGGGTCAGGAAATATAGTCCAGCTGGGGCCCAGGAAGAAAGAGGAACAGCTAGTGATCTCTGTTCCAGCCCATCTTCTTATCACCATATATATATGCCATGCTTCTTCCCACAAAGAGAATACAATCATCTCCTCCCTGAGAAAGATAACTTCAAATACCATCACTATTGTTTTTGTTCAGTTGCTCAGCTGTGTCCAACTCTTTGTGACCCGTGGAGTTCAGCACACCAGGCTTCCCTGTCCTTCACTGTCTCCTGGAGTTTGCTCAAACTTATGTCCATTGAGTCAGTGATGCCATCCAACCATCTCATCCTCTGTTGCCACCTTCTCCTCCTGCCCTCAATCTTTCCCAGCATGAGGGTTTTTTTTCCCAATGAGTTGGCTCTTCACATCATGTGGCCAAAGTTTTGGAGCTTCAGTTTCAGCATTAGTCCTTCCAATGAATATTGAGAACTGATTTTCTTTAAGATAGACTGATTGGATCTCCTTCCAATGAATATTGAGGACTGATTTTCTTTAGGATACACTGACTGGATCTCCTTGCAATCCAAGGGACTTTCAAGAGTCTTCTCCAACACCACAGTTCAAAAGCATCAGTTCTTTGGTGCTCAGCCTTCTTTATGGTCCAACCATCACATCCATACATGACTACTGGAAAAACCATAGCTTTAACTATACAGACCTTTGTCAGAAAAATGATGTCTCTGCTTTTTAATACACTGTCTAGGTTTGTCATAGCTTTTCTTCCAAGGAGCAAGCATGTTTTAATTTCATGGCTGTGATTACTGTCCACAGTGATTTGGAGCCGAAGAAAATAAAGTTTGTCACTGTCTCCATTGTTTCCCCATCTATTTGCCATGAACTGTCACTGAATTTGCTCAAAGCTCAGATTCTCTAAGGATGCTCAGTATTTTCCATCAGGTTCATGCTCATGGCTCATCATGGTTCAGCTTCCTCTTCCTAGAAGAACAAATTACCTACTGCCTCCTACCAAAGCATCTGATATACAATGATAGAACAAGAACAAAAATAATTGTGGCAAACCCACCCTTGTGGAAAAGAGAAGATAGTCAGTGACCACTGGTACGTAAAGATGTTGAATGCTAGTGGGCAGGCTTCCTGAAAACCCTACCCCTGGGAATGAGTAAGGAAAGCTTCTAGAATCAACTCTAGATCTGCTTCCAGAGAGAAACTCTCTCAGCCATTGTTCTTCATGACTCCTTGCTCCACCGTCTGTAAGTTTCTTCTTTGTTCTTTCCCTCTTTGGCCACTTCTGATAAATTTGGAAGAAAGTATGTCCTCCTTGGAGGCTGTGTAGCTTTCAAAGCTCATACATTGCTAATAAATTTAGAGGCGCAAAATTTATTTTGATACTCAAAGGCTTATTTTAGTCCAAGTTCATGGTTTCTTTGGCAGTATAATTCCATCAAAAACCTAGTAGGCTTCTAATCTGTTTGCTTCCAATCAGTTTCATGTGCTAGTAAATGTACCCAAAGTTCTTTCCTGGTCATAATTCTCGAGTCTGATTTATGGTTTTGCTTCCCAGTGCCTATGACTGTCTCCATCTACTGTCTAAGGCCATCAAACTTAGATAGGAAGACTACACCCTTGATTGGATCTTAGTTGCAGGACTGAGTCTTATTCAATCTGATTTCTTACTGTTTGAATTTTGGAAGCAGTCAATTTTTCCAACTTTTCAACACCTCTAGTTTCTGACATTCAGTTTCATTTTCGTTTGAAAGCAAGCCAATTCTTGCCTGAGTTCATCCACTCTTTTGCAAATTGCTACTAACATTCTGCTTTCCAACCCTTTCCCCTAGAGTAAAGAATCAGCATACACGTGACTTGTCTTCTGACTTATATCAAGAGACAGTTTTATCAAAGATTTTTCTACTGCATAACATAGATCTTCATCTTTCCAGCCTCCAAAGTGAGTTTCCTTGCCACTCACATCCTTATTGCATACCCAAAATCATGAATTTAGATTTTTATTATGGAAACACTACACTTCTGGTACAAATGTGTACATTAGTTAGGAAAATTTAGTTGCTATAAAGACAAATCCTAATATCATAATGGCATAATACAATAGAAGCTTCATATTTACTAAAATCTACTCCCTGCAGTCATCTGGGGACCCAGGCTGATGGAGGCTGTGCCACGTTCAACATGTGATAATCTGGTTATTCTCGTTATGCCGAGGTTATTCTGGGCATTGTCAGTCAAATAACAGATGGAAGCAGAGAGATTATAAAGGATCTGGTGGGAGGTTCTATGGATTCACCTTGGAAGTAGCATCTTTCCTTTGACAGCAACCTTTTATTTGATCCCTGGATTGGGAAGATCCCCTGCAGAAGGGAGCAGATACCCACTCCAGTATTCTGGCCTGGACAGTCCATGGTATGGCAAGGAGTCGGACATGACTGAGCAACTTTCATCCTAACTATGAGCCAAAACTTAGTAATACGGTTACACCTAGCTCAGAAAGGAGACCGAAAGATGGAGTCCAGCTTACGCTGAGGAGGAATGGATAAATGGAAAAAAAAAATACAAGGAGTCTCTCCTGTACACTAGAACCACTGCCAAAATCATGGCAGACAAAAGACAAGTAAGGGTGCCATAGCTACTGCTGCTCAAGACTGGACACTGAAGCTTTACCACCGATGCCTCCAGCGTCAGAGTAGGGTGCCGTCATTAGTACACGGATGCCCATAGAAGGGTAATGTTGCTGCTACTTTTACACCGTCCACACCCAGAATGGGTTCAGTGTGTTCCTAGTTAGTTTAACTCACTAGCTCCCAAATCAAAGCCAGAGCAAACACATCAGAGGTTAGCTTAGAGGTTAGCTTAGATCATGTAGCAACTCCCTTATTACAGAAAAAAAGACGAGGAAATCAGCTCTCCATTTTTACATCATATAGTGAACAGATCCTGCCCCCAGTTATAGCTCCTAGGATGAGATAGTCTTTAAATACAGAGAATCAATTCAATCAAAGAAATCAATTCCATGATGCAAATTTCAGCCAAAAATGGCACGCTGGCAGGAAAGAGTATTTTAAAATTTAGGAAATGACTTACTTTATTCTGTATGTATGTATATACACACAAGTATATACATATATATTGATATATGCATGTATATACACACAAATGCATACATACAGAATAAAGTAGGCCATAAATATATATGATATATATGATGATATATATATCATCTTAATTCCTAGCCGTCGAGAATTTTAAGGTTGCCTTCATCTGGACCTTTCTTGTTCACCACTATATCCCGATGCCTAGAATAATGTCTGGTACTTAGTAGTCACTCAACAAATATTTGCTGACTAAAAGAATCCCTTGCCCAGTAAGTGTGCTTATTGTAAGTGCATCTGTTCCTGCCTCTTCCGATGGCCAGTAGGGACTGGTGAAATGTATCAAGACATCAAAAAGAGTAATAGAGCTTCAGTATTACATAGCAAGCTCGCAGTTCAGAAGTGTCTGCCTGATTTCTGATAGAGGCATTCATCTATTTACATGATAGAAAGGAACATGAATGCCAGTAAAGACCAGTAAATATTGCCATATTATTTTTAAGATTTTCTAAGTTTCCTATTTTGGAAAGGACATACTGGATTTTCAATCTGGAAATTAAAATATGTATATATCCAAGGAGATTCATATCATTGGCACATTTATTTGGAAAGTTCTCCTTGAGGTTTCTGCTTAGTAGGATAGTGGCTTTGAGTCTATCTCACGGGATCTCTTTGTGTCCCTTGAGCATAGAATTCCTTTCTGGGAACCTGAGTTATGACATCTCTTGAGCAGAAAAAGGTTTGCATTTGTAGACATTTTGGGTGGCACTGAAATTACATACAGTATTTTGAAAAACAGTCAGCCAACATGGGGCAAAAACATTTAATCCTTCCCTCTCCAGATGAAGCAGTCTTCTTTGTTGCTGAATTACTTAGCAAGAAAAGTTAGGACACGCAGTGCTCTCTTGCTTCTTTTTGTCCTGATGTGTGGTGCTTAGTCACTTAGCTGTGTTCAACTCTGCTACCACATGGACTGCAACCTGCCATGGATTTTTCCAGGTAAGAATACTAGAGTGGGTTGCCACGCCCTCCTCCAGGGATCTTCCCAACCCAGGGATCAAACCCAGGTCCCCCACATTGCAGGCAGGTTCTTTACCATCTGAGACACAAGGGAAGCCCTTGTATGGATGTAGATGAGCTTAAAAAGTGATGTACTGAATGAGATTGCTGGAAAGATGAGAAAAAAAGGAAGAGAGTGGAAAAAACTGACATCATTTAAATTTTGAATGAAGATTCTAAAAAATTACAATATAACAATGTCAGCCTCCATAACAACATGAGAAATTTTGGTGGAAAGGGTACCCCACTTCTTCTTTTACACCCTAAGACAGGGATATAGGCGCTTTGCCACCTAGTGTGAATGCGCTGAGTTCAGTTCAGTTGCTCAGTCGTGTCCGACTCTTTGCAACCCCATGAATCACAGCATGCCAGGCCTCCCTGTCCATCACAAACTCCTGGAGTTTACTCAGACTCACATCCATCGAGTCAGTGATGCCATCCAGCCATCTCATCCTCTGTCGTCACCTTCTCCTCCTGCCCCCAGTCCCTCCCAGCATCAGAGTCTTTTCCAATGAGTCGACTCTTCGCATAAGGTGGCCAAAGTACTGGAGTTTCAGCTCCAGCATCATTCCTTCCAAAGAAATCCCAGGGCTGGGATTTCCTTCAGAACCAATCCTTCAGAATGGACTGGTTGGATCTCCTTGCAGTCCAAGGGACTCTCAAGAGTCTTCTCCAACACCACAGTTCAAAAGCATCAATTCTTTGCTGCTCAGCTTTCTTCATAGTCCAACTCAAGCCACATAAAAAACCTATTACTTCCTAAAGAAACAAGACTTTACTTTGAGCAGGGCTCATCATGGCGTGGAGAGCCAACCATACCTATACTATACCATTTCATAGCCAAGAGGCTTAGATTTCAGGAGTACAGAGCTGAGGGAAGTCTTTATCCCACTGACAATATATTGGGAGGCGCGCAGGGATAAAGCTGAGAACAAGCCAAAAGAGATGTTTTGTTCAAACAATGTGAAAGTGGAGAGTCTCTGTGTTGGACAAAATTGTCTCAAATAGGACTGAGAATACTAGCTCATGTGATCTTTTCATATTTCAAATGCTTCTTGGTATTTGCATATTTGTAACTAGCCTTTGAATAGGTACAGAGAGTTTTGGTTTTTTTTTTTTTTAACAAGTTGAGTACTTTTTGTTCCAGGATGACATGAGGAAAGAGAAAAATATTTTTAAAGAATTAATTTTTGATTAAAAAAAATTTCTGAACATGTTGGAGTTAATAATTTTGGCATCTAGTATTTTATTTTGAGGCTAACATGCCACGCCATCTGCCAAGTGACAGTGTCTTTATTAGGTTACCATGGTATATAAAAAGCAAAATGCTTTGCAAAGGTTTGAGCAAGATGATTTTTATTTCCCCCTTTGATTTTTTTAAAAATATAAATTAACATATTTTCAATAAAACTGTTGAAATTGGAGTCATAAATATTGAGATGATATGACTCAATGATTTAAGCCCTTTATTTTCTTTAAGATCTATTATTTTAAATCTGAGAATAATACTGGGGTTTAGAGGATTTTAAATATATATATATATTTATATAAATTATGAAATCCATAACAGTGTTAACCACTGGAATAAACACTCAGAATTACCCACTTGGAGTTTTTATCTTAAAAAAAAGGAGAAACTTTTACTCCAACTATACTTAAGAAGAGTGAAACTATATTGTTCTTCTTTTGCATTAACTGGGAACAAAGTACAGAAACTGAAAGAAAGTGAAAAGAGAAAATGGGATTTGTGTACATTTGGCATAAGTAATAATTTTCATCTAAAAGCTAATGCTTTGCATGCACTACTTTGCCTCCATCTTCCAAAATGCACTTTTAGGTGGTGATTTGATTCAGATTTGTCCTAGGCTAAATGGTTTTTGCTAGTGTTTTTAAAAATGGTGTGTCGTTACTATGCCTCTGAAACTCCTTGGTAGTCAAAGTTTCAGTCTTTATCTTCCTTCTGTCTTTGGGGAAAGTTTTCCAGGTTTCATCTTTTTCTATACGCTTTATAAAAAAACATTTAAAGTAAGCTGTTTATGTCCAGAGACTTATGCAGACATACACCAGAAGGCACACCCATGTATATGCTAGCGGTCACATACAATTCCAACACATTTTAGATGTCACAGAAGAGTAGAGGGGGAAAGATTTTGGACCTACCAGTCCCATTTTTATCACTGAGTTAAAGCATGTTAAGGATTTTTCCGGGGAAGAATTTCTATAACCCATGAGCTAACTTTACTATTACAAACAATAGGACCATGCCTCCAGTAAGAGATGAGACTGAAATAATAAGGAAGTGAGCACTGGTGAAAGACTCAGAGTGCTCAGCATCGTGGCTTATTTCCAATCAAAACTAGGCAAGAATACTGGAGTGGGTAGCCATTCCCTTCTCCCGGGGGTCTTCCCAGCTCAAGGATGAAACCTGGGTCTCCTGCATTACAGGCAAATTCTTTATCATCTGAGCCACCAGGGAAGCCCCATCTCTAATTTAATTAAACACTTGACTATTTAGTTCTGTTCAGATCCATCAAAAAGAAATTGCATTCCTAAATGCAACAAGAGGGCACATAGAATACTCAACTTTTAAAGTAAGGCAGTCAATATTTGTTGAGTGACTACGATGTAACAGGAACAATGCTAGGTACACAGAAGATGACTTGAGTGAGATAGACCCTGTCCCAGGCTTCTCATGCCTTCCAAGCCAATGGAAACTTGCATTTCCCAATGATAGTTAACCCTGTGCTTAGAAATCTAAGACTCCAGAGACTGGAAGCAAGGCCTCATAGGACAATATCTCCCAGTCAGATAGATTCCAAGGGGTAATGATGAGAGTGGAAGAGGGGATGACAAAGGTCAGAGTTGGGACAATGACTTGATGAAGCCTTGAGAGGGTGATACACTAGCCTGGTACTGCTAAAAGCCACCAATCTTATCATGCTGTGGGTAAACATTTAGCCTTTTAAAATAATTTAACTTCTAATGAGCCTTTGGAGAAAGACTCAAAATTGTCATCTCTGTTGACTATCTAATTGACCACTACTTCTTGAAACTTGTGTAAACAGTGTTTTGTCCCCTCTTGTGGTGATATAAAAAGACATTCATGGATCCAAAGGAAGGTGAAATACCAGAGAGGAAAAAACCGAGGCTACTCCTGACTGGAGGAAAGACCGCTGATTGGCCACTTTGCAGGTGGCTCACTAGAAAGGCTTTGCCAAGCCATTGCCTCCTCCCTACCCCAGTGATGCAATATCACCCCACCAGAATGTTTTGTTCTCCAAGACCCTGTTTCAATGGGTACATCCCATTAGCGAGGCCAGCAGATGTCAGTCCTGATCCACTTTTTCTACCGAGGAGGAAGAGCCGATCTGATTTCCCAGTCACTGCCTTCTCCTTGCTGGCTTTTCTTCTTCCTGAGATGGAGGCCCCCTGCTTGGTTTGCTCTGTTAATATTTGCATTATTCAATAGTTATTATGTGATAAGCATGTTGTTTTCTTTAGGTTTTGGTTGGTTTGCTTTCTCTTGCTTTTATTCTTAGCTGATGGCTTAAGTTACAGCTGTACTCCATATCACCCAGCGTGTAAAGGATGGGTGATTTTACAAATTCTTACCTGATGCCCCAACAATCCAAAGCTGGGCCAAAACAACAACAAAAAATTCCAAAGTAAAAAAAAATGGAGGTTTTTCCCTGCAAAACCATACCTTTGGTATCAGCCTTGGACTGACCTCTTTTAGCATGAAGAAACATAGGTTTGCAGGTACTATGGCAAAGCATTTCTGAATGCACATATTTTAAAATTTTCTGAATAGAAATAATAGCATCCCTGTCCACTTATCAAGCAAGAATCCTGTCCTTGTGTGAAAGCATTTTATGTCTAAAGATTAAGTATTTATTATAAGTATAAATTGAAATGATTTTAAATAAACAAAATATAAAGCTACTATTTATAATCCATTCTGCTATTTGCGTGATACTATTTATTATGAAAGCATGCCTTAGTGGTGATACTGAAATTTTAAATCCTAGGACTTGCTAGTGAAGAAAAATGTGTGTTCTTGCCTTTGATCTAGTACTTGTTTCTTATAGCTGATTAGCTGTTATATGCACCAAGGTAAAATTGTCATATAAGATGATTTCAACACGTGGGTGAAAGAATCTGAAGCTTGCGTGTTGGCTGGTCACAGAGTACATTTGGGCAATACTCTGTTGCTTAAATTAAATGTTAAATATTTATTTACCAAGTTGCTTAATTAAGAAAGGCAAGAACTTTCTTGAGTTATGACTAGTAATAAAACCTAGAATATATATGCAACCTTTAAACATCTCCAGCTGAATATTTTATTTATTTGCAGAGTAGTGACTGGATTCCCCAAATGTATAACACTGACTTTTTTTTTTTTTTACTTGAACATAACTTCTGCATTTAAGGAATTTAAAAATCTAATCCAAGTAAACTTATTTTACTAATATTTTCAGGGCTGGAAGAAAAAATCATTTTTTATGATTCTGAGGACAGTAAGTAAAAGTTAAAAACTAAAGAGTATGTATCTGTAAGCCCGTATTTCAAGCTGATATGTTAATTGTCTAAAAATCCTTTGCCTAGTTTTTAATTGAAAAAAGTGACTCAGTGGTAGTCAAAAATGTATCTATACAAAAGTGTGCATGTAAAATATTTTCTCATTGTCTGTGTAGCACTTTCATAGTATTGTCAACTGCAAACTTAAGAGCAAAGCAAAGGTAATTTCTAAAAATATGTTGTGTTGGCCTATGAAATTTTGTTCTGTTTCTCTGTTCAACTATCTGGACAAATGCGGTTCAATGGAAATGCAAATGCAAGCCTTAAATGTGAATTTACACATAAGCCACACATCATTAATTTTTTTTCTAATAGCCACTTTTAAAAAAGAAAAAAGAAATAGATGAAATCAATTCCAGTAATGTATTTCCAAAATATTATTTCAACATGTAATCAATATTTAAATATTATACATGAAATATTTTACATTTTCCCCTGTGTCCTAAATCTTCGAAATCCTACAGGTATTTTCACTTCGTGCACATCTGAATACACACCAGCCTCATTTCAAGTAGTCAGTAGCCACATGTGGCAAGTGGCTAAATTATCAAATTCCCACCTCTCAAACACACTGGCTGAATGACTTTTCTAGAATGTTACTGTTGAGTTGATACCGATCTAAGAGCTCGATTCTGAGTGGAGCAGAGACTTTGCATGTACAGGAACTCTTTGTTCCTGTTCTATCTCATTTCTAACAGCTTGCTTTGCTCTATAAGGATATATCAGCAACCCTTAAACTGTGGGACCCTCTGTTTGTTCATGCCTGTGAAGTTGAGTTAGTCACTCAGGAGAGGGTGACCTGGACCAAACACTCTCAGATGGCCCAACTGAGCGAAGCAGAGCCTGCAAGAATCTAGTCAGAGATCCACTCGGCATGTGGCAAGAATTCCAGTTTCTACTGACTTTTGGGTTGTCTGGCGTGCGGTCCTGAATTGTAACCCAGGAATCCCTAAAAGAAAGTCAACTCCATGCCTAGTTTTTTCTGGGAGGGTCTAAATTTCACAAAGTTTAGTCAGTTTCTCTTTCACATGCCCCTGTTTTTTAGGCTACACGTCTCAATTTGAGGTTCAGAAAATATGGCCACTCTGGCAAGTGTTCCTCCAGTTGCAGGGCTGGTTTTCCAAGCTTTCACAGAGCTGGCACAGGATTGTGTGGAAATGGTGTAGGGAAAGAATAGAAAAGGCCAGGAGATAAACTAACTATTTCACGGAGAAGAAATAGCACAGATATTCTGAAGTTTATCCCCTTACCACAAGCCTTGAATTGTTGTGTGTTAGTTAAGAAGAAATTAAGCTGAAAACTGGAGATGGTTTTACAAAATGCAAATAAATACCTTTCTTTGTCCTTTTCATACCTCTGCTATTATACCCCACTCCAAAGTCCTTATCAAAAATAAATAAGGAGCCACTGATGTTTGACATTTTCAATAATAGCGGGAGAAACATTCATATTATATCAAAGAAGTATAGTGCTTGGAACCTGGGACATAGTGAGTACTAAATAAATGAAAGCCATTACAAAAAAACATACTAGTGATGAATGATTTGAAAAATATGAGAAAACTGTAAGAATGACAGAATGGCATCATCCCTTGAATATCTGCCATTTGTCTGTTTTATCTTGTGTGCCCTGAGAGGCAGTGAGTGCCCATTTCATCTTCTTTGTACCCTTCTGAATGGAATCTTATTTTCATCCTTATTAATATACCTCAATTAACAGAGGTACATTTGTAAATAGCAACTTCAGCAGAACACCTCAGTTGGATAAAGGTTTTGTATAATTTTGCTGGCTGTCTTGTTATTTCCTGATTAAACTGAAAGAGAATATTGGTTCCAAGGTATAATCATTACTTCATATGGTCTTAGAAGAGAATTTTATGGTTTTCTTAAATTGGTTCTGAGTTTCTTCTTAGTCTTGGGTCAGATATAGATCTGTGATGAATTTCTCAAATCTTGAAAAAAAGAAAAAGTGTTCATTCTCTAACCCATTTTTCAAATTATAAAGAGAAATATCACATTGGATATTTTTAAATCTCTTGGAAATGAGAAATATGAATTGTTTTCTCCAAAATTAGCACTTATTGTTTTTACTACCCAAATTTCCATTGCCATCACTGAATCATCATGAAGCTCTTCAAGAGGAATTTATCTAATAGCAGGAATACTCAGTTATCTTTGTATATTTATCTAAGCCTCTGTTGTTTTCACAGTTTCTGTTTTGTTTTTTTCAAAGATTATATGAGATACAACCAAATATAATACCACAGAAACAATACACAGTGGAGCAGGGCAATAGCATTTTATTAAGCTTCAGTTTTAGTAGGCAGTGGGTTTTTTTGTTTGTTTCTTTTGTTTGTTTAGTATTTCCACTGTTGCCCATCTAATATCCGTAGGCCTTTTATTTAAAAAGGAAGGGAGAAAAAGAGAGACAAAAACAGAGAATGGGGCACAGATAGCTTATCATAAAGAAATGCTATCCACCCCTCTTCCCAGAAATGAAGAGGAAGAGTATCCTTAGGATCTCTGATTCTACCTAGTTTTCCGAAACAAAATCAAATTTACTTCCTGTTAAAGTTATGGCACGCAAGCTGGAACAATGGTCTTCCAAAACCCATCTGCATCCCCACACTCCTGGGGCTGCTGCTCTGCTTTGTCAGTGCCATCAGCAGCTCAACAGACCACAGGAACCTCACGTTCTGCCATGGAGAGTGAGACTTGGTCACAGTCAGGCTCCCGTGACAACGACATTTTCTCTGAGAGTTCTGCACAGCTGTGTCACTGTTAACTTTTAATGAACATCCTTCCTTCCTTTGAAAAGTTTCAGTGAAATGAAACGGATGTGCAATTTCTGCTTTCATCTCCACTTTATGTGGGATAATATACGGTAATTCTGCCTGCCGAAGTCGTCCGCGACATGCCTAATTTGGGGTGTTTCAAATCTAATAACAATTTTGCCCACAGTTACCCACAAAAATAAAACATTTTTAAAAGCTCAGGCACTAAAATATCCTATAACCTCGAATATACTAA
>SJXQ01009074.1:63120-112351 GCA_006408695.1 Aepyceros melampus
AATAGCTCCCTGGACAATGAGCGCACAGAGGCACCACCAGGTTATTTGGAAGCATTATTCTTCCTTGGTTTCCACAATAGCTGGGATCTGATAATTTAGCATTAAGCCTCTTTTCAACTATATGGAACTGTAATAAGGTGATTTAGCCAATGCGCTTGTCCATTGTCCTAAAGATTCTGTGATCTATTATGCGGTAATGGGTAAAAAGAAAAAAAAGAAAAAGGGGGATGAGGGGGTGGTTGGGCAGAGAGGGACATAAACCAACTCATTATCCAAAACATGCAAAGCTGCTTTGAGAGAGCTGTTATTTATTGGCATTTTTTATGAATCAATATAGATATAGGAATCAACTGCAAAAGCCTCTGGGTACGTTCGCATAATGAAAGCCCAATTAATATCCCAAAGCACAGTGCACCGCCGGCGACGGGAGCTGCAAGGACAATCACGGGCTTCCGCAGCCAACGCCGACAGCTGCAGCGCCCGATAGAAGAAAACAGCTTCAAAGGCCCGATCCCCACCCCGCCCCCACCCAGCCTCCACTCAACACTCCCTTCGCATCTCGCCCTCGCGGAGGCCAGGCCTGCCGGAACAGATGGGATACCAGAAGCAACCCATGGCTATCTGCGATGTCACCCAAGGAGGCATTTGGGGATGCTGTCTGGGTGGCAAAAAATGTCAAAAGAATATGGGAGGGGGGAGGGGCGGGACAAGGGAGCACTCTTTTAGGTGGAATCTCTGCACGGCCAGGGACCTCAATAGGTGGGAGGATGGACACCGGGGCTCCGTGGCAGAGGTCACGCTGGGTCTGGGCTCCTGTCGGCTTACATTTCAGTTTTATTTTGGTGTGGATTAAGGGAGCTTTACATTTGTTGGGCTCACAAGTAAAGCATGCGTCTCCATGTCCTGTCGGCCTGTTTGCTTTGGATCCAGCCAGGACGCCCAAGCCCATGCCAGCCAGTGGGAAAGGGTATTCCGACACTCTTTCGAGCTCTCACCTTCACTCGCCTTCTCAATCGCTACTACTTTTGCAAACAAGATCCAAGCTTACTTTTTGAAGATGTAGCATCTCTTGAGTTTTTAAATTTTTATTTTTTTGCTATAAAATATGAATTAATCTCTAACTAGAGTGAAAAACAAGGGTCTCAAAGCCGACCAGATCTTCCAAAGTGCTAACCAGGTGGCTGGGTGGCCATAGGGGTGGAGCCTCTGTGAAGTCACTTCAGTCGTGTCCTACTCTGTGTGACCCCATAGACAGCAGCCCACCAGGCTCCTCCGTCCATGGGATTCTCCAGGCAAGAGTACTGGAGTGGGGTGCCATTGCCTTCTCTGGTGGAACCTCTAATGATGCCTAAAATTGGCCAGGCAGTGACTCTCTCACAGAATGCATTGAAACCTGGGCACCAGAGATCTGAGGAAGCCACCCAATATCAGGCTAGTCAAAGCAGAAAAGTAAAACTTGATTAAATAGATCATACAAAATTTTCAATTCTTGAAGGGGTTGAGTGCTGTTACAGGAGGTTGTAAGGTGAAAATGTTTTCCTTGGTCTTGTATTAAATGCAATAATAGTTGTTCACATTCTTACAGCCCTTTAGAGTTTGCAGAGATCTCTCATTTGACCTTCCCAGTAAATTTAGATACTTTTAGGCATTAATTGTAATGATGCTGTTCTTCAGAGGAGGAAGCTAAGACTCTGGATGGTTCAATGACTTGCTGATGGTCAAAGCTAGGAAATGTCAGAGGCAAGGTTTCATTCTCAGCCTTCTACATCCTCTGCAAGACAAGGGAGCTATTTGAAGAAATCCATGAAATAATGTTTTTTTAGGGGGCCAAGCATCATTACAATTATGTTCCACCAACCAGTGTCCACGTTATTCTTATGATGACACCTGTCATGTTGCCTTTGTATTTATTTATCTGTTCCCCCACCATTGCATTGGGAGATCTTTGAAGGCAGGGACTTTCTTATTCATCCCTAAATCTCCAGTACCCAGAACAACACCTGGCATATATCAATTAGTAAATGCTATTGAAAGTGGATGGACGATAGATGTTAAGAGTCTTATTTTTGCTGTTTGTATAATTTAGCAATCAGCAATTCAGTCTCAAAACTCCCTTCCTTGGTGTTGAGAAAATGGAACATATTGGATTTAACCATTTCTATATATGCTAGTTAGCCAAGAATACAGTAACTGATGTTAATAAGAAACGAAAAGAACACTGGTTCTGATAAATCAGAAGAGGGAGAATTATACTGTGAGAGAAAAAAAAAAAAACTACTTAGGAAAAGCAGGCAATCACTGGAGCCTTTTATTTTATCATAGGTTCTTTGGAATAGTCCCTAGACAACTCAGGAAAGCGCTCTCTGGAACCTCTGTGAAGGGAGAAGAATCACTACCTTTGAGTGCTTCAGTTACTTTTTGGATAGCATCCAAATTAGTATCACTTTAATAAATGTTTACTGGAGCACTGGATGTGCCCAGCTTGGTGCTAAATGTGGAAAAGGTTACCAGGTGGAGCTGAAGCTGGCTTCAGCCCAGAGGGAGTTGACATACTGGGAGAAATCTTGCAGAATGCCTGTGGATACCTTCAGTATGGCACTGGGCTCCAGCGCTCAAAAGCAAATCTAAATCAAACACTCAGAGAAGGTTACTGCAACTTCTAGTTTGAGTTGAAAGCAGGGTCACAGAGGCTTAATGGACAAAGTAGCAGGGATGCATGTATAAGTAGGAGCCAGAGATTTTTTTTGGTGGGGAGCAAACACCAGATGGTGAAATGCACTCTTCAGGTCATATGCAGGCTTGTAGCAGTGCAGAGATGGTCCAATATGCTGGAGGTGTATGTAGCACGTTTCTCATAAAATAACTAAAGTGAAATTCATTGGATAAAGAGGCAAAGTTGGAGGAAACTTATTAGAAGGAACGTTGCCCAGCTCTGTGTAGAGCAAGTTTAATAATTCAGAAGCATTGTCCAATTCATTACTCAGAGCTCTATCCTGACCTGCAGAATAATGTTAGAAAACTAAAGCAATGAATGAAATAGACTTGCCCAGCAAAGATACAAATCATGATTCTCAAGGTTATTGATGCTTATAAACACAAATAAATACTTAAGGTGGTAGAATTTGTTAGTTCTTTCTTAATGTTCCCCAAGTAATATGAATATTATGCTTCTAGAATGAATTGGTAAGACTGTTAACAAAATAACTCTGCTTAAAACTGCTGCTAAATCAATTCAGTCGTGTCCACCTCTGTGTGACCCCATAGACGGCAGCCCACCTGGCTCCCCTGTCCCTGGGATTCTCCAGGCAAGAACACTGGAGTGGGTTGCCATTTCCTTCTCCAGTGCATGAAAGCGAAAAGTGAAAGTGAAGTCGCTCAGGCGTGTCCGACTCTGCGACACCATGGACTGCAGCCTTCCAGGCTCCTCCATCCATGGGATTTGCCAGGAAGAGTCTGGAGTGGGGTGCCATTGCCTTCTCTGGCTTAAAACTGCTAAACAACAAGAATTCCTAGGTATTAGCTTGTACTATGTGCCAGGCACTGTGCTAAGTGCTTTAAATTTGTTATTTAATTTAACTCTCATCCCCACCCCATGAGGTAACTATTTCTCACACTAACCTTTTGATCTTAGGATAGTTTTAGACCTACAGAAAGGCTGGAAAGGTGGCACAGAGGTTTCCTAAACACTCCTCCACCTAGTTCCCAATATTCTCTTACATTAGTAAGGTACAATTACTAATCAATCAACTGATATTGATACATAATTATTAACCACACTCCACACTTTATTTATATTTCCTTAGGTTTTACCTAAGGTCCTTTTTCTGTCCTACAATCTCAGAACACATTTAGTCACTCTATCTCTTTAGGTTCTGTTGGCTGTGACGGTTTCTCAGACTTTTCTTATTTTTGGTGACCCTGACAATTTCGGAGCGCCCTGGTCAAGTTCCTTTGGTCGAATGTCCCTCAGTTTTGATTTCTCTCATAATCATTTTGAGTAATAGATCCTCGGGAGGAAGACCATAGAGGTAAAGTGCCATTCTTGTCACATTGTACCAATAGTGCCTGCTGGTCTAGTGGTTGAGACCTGGGCTTCTGCTGCAGTGGGCACAGGGTCAATCCCTGGTTGGGGAAGTTCCACGAACTGTGCGATGTGAGAGAGAAAAAAAAAAAGAGTGCCTGCCCTCAACATGATTTATCACCGACAATGTTAAGCTGCTTGAACTCCTGGCTGAAGTAGTGTTTGTCAGGTTTTCTCCACTGAAAAAAATGTGGCTTTTTCCCACCTCCTACCTTCTTGCCACAATAGTATATTCTAGAAGAAAATCTCTGTGCATAGCCCATGTCTGAGGGGGCAGTAGCTACATGAATTGTTTGGAATTTTTCCATGTGAGTGATTTGCCTGTTCTTTCCCATTTATTTATTCAATCATTTATTTATATCACTATGGGCCGAAGGATATTTATTTTATACTTTTGGTTATAATCCAATACCACATTGTTTATTTCGTTGATTAAATGATCTCAGTTTTGGCCACTGGGGGCTCTTTCAGTCGGCTCTTACATCCCTTTGGCATTCCCTCACCCTTGTTTGCTTTTTTTAGAGTATTTTCTTACTTTCTGACCCTGCAAGGTGCTCCAGGCCCATAATTCAATAGTCCTTGCCCCAGAAACCAGCCATTTCTCTGAGTCCTGTTTCCTCCTATTGGAGAATAGTGCTCAAAACCAGGCTTCCCTGGTAGTGCAGTCAGTAAAGAATCCACCTGCAATGTAGGAGACCTGGGTTCGATCCCTGGGTCAGGAAGATCTTGGAGAAGGAAATGACAACCCACTCCAGTATTCTTGCCTGGAAAAATGCCATGGACAGAGAAGTCTGGTGGGCTACAGTAGATAGGGTCACAAATAGATGCAACTTAGCAACTAAAGCACCACCATTAGAAACCAAGTTCTGGGTTTTGGTTATGGAAGTAACTTTACATTTTCTATACTTTATGAGAAAACAGGTTTAGAGAGATGAAGTAACCTTCCCAAGGTCATGCCTTTGAAAATTGTAGAACCTAAATTCCAAATTGGGTCTGTCTAATCTTGGAACTATGACATGATTTCTTTCTTGCCCCTGGCCCCTCCCCTTGGGATATCAGTCTGCTTTCCAGTGAAACTTCAGTAGTGTTGGAAGTTTTCCTGGTCTGTTGACATATATTCTGTTTCAGCATTCCCTTTCTTACTGTCCCTGAGATCAGATTTTGGTAAGGCTTATTCAAGACAATGGCCCTTTAGTTAGGGTTCTAATCTAAAATAAGTATCCCTGGAGGTAGTGTTGAGGGTCTGAAAGCGATTTTTCCACATTTTGGGAAATCTAATGGAAATCATATGTTTAACCATGACACAACTGCCCAGGCTAAGCAGAATGTCACATTTCTTTGATTCTGTATCAACTCAGTGTGGCTGACTACATGAGTTATTTCAAACCATTTGAAACTGATTGGCTGATGATGACTTCATAGGAATTTCTGAAGTTGGAGAGGATAATAAAGAGTCTTTAGGGGTAGAAATGTTGGAAAGGGCCACTTTCGTTACTGTTCTACTCGTGATCCAGCTCTGATTGAAGTGGAGCCATTATGAGAGCTGTCTCTGTGTATGTGGCAGGGAAAGAGTAACTTTTTTGGATATAAAGTAGACATATATATTTGGTGTATGTTTTACCAATTTTCTGTAATGTTTTAATGTTCAAAATTCTGGCCCAAGTTACTTTTAATTTCTGCTTCATTTTAGATGCCTATTTAAATTTTTTTAAGTGTACACATTGGAATGATTTTTTTGTATTCTATTTTCTGAAGGAAAAACCTCTATCTTACTGTAGATAAGCATATGGATCTATTTAATATGTTCAAAGCAATGCATGTGAATGACTCAAAGCCTAAGTTTGTGATGCTTGGATCAATTGCCTGTTGGGATGGACTCAGAAAGGTGGTAGGAGAAAGGGGGAGAGATGAACAGACTAAATGGGAGAGGAGTAAGATGTGGTTCTAGAAAACAAAAGAGGCATAAGCAGCCATAAAAGATAACTGGTTATGATAGAAGGAAAAGTCTCAGTGAATATTAACAGGGCCTGGCTTTTCACTCAGTTGTGTTCCTTGATACCATATGAAGAAATAGTACAATTAAAATACTTAGAGAATATTATTTGAAAGAAGCTTTTGAGATCATCTAATTCAGTGATTCTTAACTCAGGGCTGCACATTGGAATAACTGGGGGAGTTTTCAATGGTACTGATACCCAGGCTCCACATCTTAAGTTTCTGACTTAGTAGATCTGTGATGTAGTCCTAGCATGGGAAATTTTTTAAACTCCTCAGTAATTTTAATGTGCTTCCAGGTTTGGAACCATCGATCTAGCTTTTATTAAAAAATAATTTGAGATATTTCAGATGCACAAAAAATACAGTGAAATTATATTAGAAGCCTATGTATTGACTATTTAGATTTAACACGTAACTTTTAGCCACGTTTGCTTCATTTGCTTTTGTTTCTTAAGATATAGGATGACACACATATCCTTTGAGTCTTTCACTCACTTTCAAATCGCATTGCCATCTCTTCTTTCCCAAGGGCATTCGCTACCCTGGAGGTGGTAATACCCTGCCCATGCATATTTTCATATCTTTACCTAACAAATATGTGAGTGTGTACAGTTTTGACTGTCTTACAGTTTTCATGCATATATTTTGATATATAGTATGTGGATCTTTTTGCATTTTGCTTTCTTTACTCAACATTACGGTTTTGCAACTTATCCCTGTAGTCAAATTCATGAATTTTACCTGCTATATGGTATTCCCTTATATAGCATAATTTATTTATTAATTTCCCTACTGATGAGCTTTTAAGCTGTTGTAGCCACTTTGTTTTGTTTTGGTTTGGGTATATTAAAAACTCTATGGTAGACATTTCTGTACATATCTCTTTGAGTATACTTCTCTAGGGCAGAGCTTTCCAGCCAATGGTGCAGCAGTGCTTCACAGTTGAGTAGGAGATCTGGGGTCCCTGAGCCCTCGGGGAGGCAAGTGGGACCTAAGGGGAGCACAGACCCCTGGATGGGTCACCTCCTGCTGTGAGCACCGCCCCCCCCCCGCCCAGCAGATTACCTGCAGTGTGTATATGGATATCATCATTCTTTAACTTGCCGTGATGGAAAGGGGGTTGGAAAACACTGCCCACTAAAATGTGAAATGTACCTAGATGTCAAAGTCCTGCGTTTTAGAGTCAGCACATTTTAGTCAATAATTATTGCTAAATTATTCTCCAAAATAATTGTACAAGCCTGTGTTGCAAGATTTGAAATTTTTTGCCAGTCTCATAGACATGAAATGATATCTTGTTTTAATTTGCATTTTCTTGATAAAGCAGGCAGTCCTTTCATATGTTTATTGGCATATGTTTGTGGTTTGTGAATTGGCTGTTTCTGTCCTTTGCTCATTTTTCCATTAAATTGTTTCTTTTTACTGATTTGCAATGATTGTCTGTTTTCTGGATATTAATATTGTGTTATATGTATTTGCAAGCTATAGCTTGCCTTTTATTTTTAGGATTATTCTTCATTAAAAGTTTTTTGTTTTCTAGTTTATATTTCCAATGAAAACACTTGAACCTCGTTTTACCTAGTAATAGTATTTCAGTGGTGCATGCATGCTCAGTGGTGTCTGACTCTTTGCAAGCCCGTGGACTGTAGCCTGCCAGACTGCTCTGTCCATTGGATTTCCCAGGCAAGAAAACTAGAGGAATGTTGTCACCATGCCCACCACTCCAAACAGTGTAGCTATATTGAAAAGAACACAGGTCTGAGTGCAAGTTTGCAGAAATCTTCAAGATCTGTTTCTAATAGTTATTGGCAAAATGGTTGTAAAAACTTATTTTCTCATAATAATTAAATGGTTACCTAAGTAAGCTGAGCCAAACAGTGATGAATAATTTAGTCACCTAGTCCCAAAACATATCTATTTAGTGCCAGAGCTACCAGAATGCCACATCTTTTCCCAAAGTGTGCCCTCTGGGGTCCTGCTCTTTCAGTTCAGTTCAGTCACTCAGTCATGTCTGACTCTTTGTGACCCCAAGGACTGCAGCATGCCAGGCCTCCCTGTCCATCATCAACTCCAGGAGTTCACTCAGACTCACATCCACGAGTCCGTGATGCCATCCAGCCATCTCATCCTCTGTCGTCCCCTTCTTTTTCTGCCCCCAATCCCTCCCAGCATCAGGGTCTTTTCCAGTGAGTCAACTCTTCGCATGAGGTGGCCAAAGTACTGGAGTTTCAGCTTTAGCATTATTCCCTCCAAGGAACACCCGGGACTGATCTCCTTCAGAATGGACTGGATGGATCTCCTTGCAGTGCAAGGGGCTCTCAAGAGTCTTCTCCAACACCACAGTTCAAAAGCAATTATTTGGTCCATTTCACCCTTCATTTCCTTCTTTTAAAAATATATATACTTATTCATCTGTGCAATCTCCCTTTTCTGTGGAACATCTAATAACATCCCAAGATACTATTATCCTATAGAACAGACTTTGAGAATCTACACTAGAAAACATTAATCTCAGACCTCCAAGCTTGCCTTCCGCTGTGCTGGTACTTTGCCTGAACAGTACAGTAAAGGCATGAATACGGAAACACCAACATTTGTTGTACTGAGCGCTATGCACTGATCTCTAGCAAAGAGAAATTTTAAGGCTCCTTTTTTTGTTTCCTAGTGGAATCTTGTGTTTTACTCTATGAGAGTGAAACTCTTTCCTTGTCCCTTTTGTGTGCATCTCTTTAAAATGTGAATTATTGTGTGTATGGGATTATGATTATTTACTGAGTTCTGTAGATATGGCTCTTTGGAAGAGTCTGTCACTTACCTGAAGACCTAAAATTCCAGGACAGAAGACAAAAGCTCAGAAGATGAACCTTTGCTAGAGGAAAAGTATCTCTCTGGACTTTGATTTCTTGAGTCCAGAATTTAAGGAACTGAATTATCCAGATGTACGTGTGCAAGAAGTAGGTAGTAAGAAAACTGGGAGCTTGTACTTTCAAACTCTGTATCAGAAGGTATCCTTATAAGTCAAGAATGACAGGCAGACTTTTACTATTTATCTTTTTCTACATTTGAAATTTTGAATAAGCATATGTATTATTAGTTCAATAACTTGATGAAATTAATAAGAATGATTAGGGATTTCCCTAGTGATCTCGTGGTTAAAACTTTACCTACCAGTGTAGGAGGTGTAAGTTTGATCCCTGGTCATGAAGCTAAGATCCCACATGCCTCATGGCCAAAAAATCAAACATAAAAGAGAAGGAATAATGTAACAAATTCAATGAAGACTTAAAAATAATGAATGACTAGGTTTTATCTTATGATTCAGCATGTGTTATCAGGATCTTACTATGTCTCTGACTGCAGTTAGGGGACTATGGCAACCAAAAAGTTAGGAAATACCTCTGGGGAAGTGATTATTATGATACTGATGAAATACAGGATTCAAATTTATGTATACAGAAGATCACAAATATATAAATTATGCATAGAAAAAAATGGCAAGAAATATATATTAAGGTGTTAACTATAGTGGTCTTTGAGTTGCTAAGAATATTGATGGTTTTTCCTTCCTTCTAATTAAGAACTTTCTGTATCACCACATTCTACTCTTCAAATGTTTAAAAAAAAAATTTATTTTTAGATGTACCAAAAAAAAGTTTTTAAGTATACCAGATGCTGACACAATTTTAGTGTTAATACGTGTTTTGCAAAGACCACCAAGCCCTCTTGGTATAGTAATTGTGTCCTGTAAACTGCCCATCAATTATAGTCCTCATAATTAGTGGAAAGTAGCTAAAAAGTAATAATAAGCACAGGCTTCAGAAATAGAAGACTGAAATCTTAGTTCCCAAGTTTGGTACTTATTACTGGATGAACTTGGGTAAGTTTCTGAAACCTCCCTGAACCTCGATTTTCTCATCGGCTGAGTGAGGAAAATAATGGCAGCTACCCCATAGGATTATTGTGAAGATTAGGTGAGAATCGTAGCCCTTAGTGTGGCATGTGCATAGAAAGTCCTGAGGATTGTCAGCTCCTGCTGGCAGTTTGAGCCCAAGACTCAGCTACATAGAAGAAATAAATGCCTCATATGGGATACAGACAAGTTAGCACCCCTGTGTAACTTCAAGAGGCAACTTACCAGAAATCGAAGTGGAAAACAGGCTTTGGGGAGAGAAATCTCATGGAAATACTTCTCAAAAAAAAAAAAAAAAAAAAACGGGTTAAATCTTTTTCTGCAATAAAATGTAGGAAAAGGAGATGGCAGGGTAAAAAATCAATCAAATGATCTTGGACATCAGGTATAGGGTTACCTGTCAGGAGGAGATAAGAGGAAGGGCTGTAAGGTTACTGATCAGACAAAACCAAATAGGGTACTAAAGAGAGGGTTTGATATCGAGCCCTGAATAGAATTTCAGGAATATGAATGATGGTCTGGGATTGCCATGTTATAAATCAATTAGGTGACTCAGATGATATCATAGACCAGAAGAACAAAATTCAAATAGATATTAATAACACCTGACCTTGGATATTAACCTTCAACACAGCTATTTGTAATCTAAAATTCTGGGGTGGACAATCCTATAACCATCTGGTTCTTTTTTTTATTTTATTTTTCGAAGGGAGGAGGTGGCAAGGATGGGCTTTGGGAAGGGAAAATAATAAAGGCAATTTAAAACAAGACATTTGGGCTTGGAAAGGTTCGGAAGTGCTGAGCTATCAAGTGTCATGATGGTGTCAGGTTTGTTTTCTGTGAAATATTTGAACTAATTTTATCAGCAGCATTTCTCTCCGGCTATTTACCACCTGAGTATTTGTCAAGGCCTTTAGAGGAGGCAGCCAAACAAGTACATCTGAAATTCTTTCTATTTGGAGCACAACTTGGGTGGGGAAGGCTCTCTGGTGACAGGGGTGGGAGCTGACAGTAGATGTTGCTGTGAGAAAGATGGGATTTCAGGAGCTGTCATCAGAATTGCCACGTCTGGTTGCAGTCGATATTTTTCCAAATGCCAGCCACACGAGGATTTAAAAGAATGTGCAAAGAAGCATGTGGCGTGCTCCTCATGAAGCAAGAGTGGGCTAAGTGGCTCGCTTAGCATCACTCGCCCTCAGCCAATCACGAGCTCGGGCACCCTGGTCTCTTCCCTGCAAGGCCTTGGCCACATGCCTCCTATACAATTGTGAGGAGATTGGATGAACCACGATGGTATTTAAAGCACTCTTCCATGGCACTCTTGCAGTTGTAAAATTTCCCAAGAGGCAGTTGCCAAGATTATGTTCTTTCCCACTGGCTTTTAATTTGTAAATTTTAATGGGCTTTAGATATGGCAGTGTAGGTGACGCTCTGCAAGGTGGCCATAGATGAGAAGGTCCCGTGGAAATCTTCAGACTGCACTCTCTGCCATCATAAAAGATGCTTTTTGTTAAAAAAGGCATAAGGATCAAATTCTCTGATTGTTAGCATGCTGCTTACAGAAACTCTTAATTTTAAAAGAAATCTGTGAATCATCTATATTCTTACAGTAACTAGAAAATCACACAATTTTGTTTAAAAGTAAACCACCCTTTAAAAATGAAAAGGAAACAGATCAATACTCGCTGGACCATATTTCTCTTTATGTTTTTATCCACCCTAATCATGCAAACTCTGCTGGCAGCCTTCCCAGATTCTTAACACTGCCTTGACACTCTTTTTCTCTCCTCCTGGTGTAACAGCCCTATTTGAATTATTAATTCTGGGATACCTCCTTCCTCTCAACCTAGAAGGCAAACAGATCCACCCATTTTGGGCGCATCAGAAGAGTAATCAATGGTATATTAGGACCCACTTCTATTTCAGTACTGGATCCTTAATAAAAGATTTACTTGAGAGTAATTCAGTATCCATTTTATGAATAAAACTGTTCACAAATTAACTAAGCAGTTAAACTTCAGATAGGTGACAAATTACAGACATTTCTAAGTGAATTTGCTCCCAAGCTCTTTTTCATTAAGCTGTTAGGAAGTGTTTCAGGAATGGAATAAGCCTGTAACCTTTTGTTTTCAATTTTTGTCATCTTCCTCTTGCCCAATAATCGTCTTTTGAAGAGTTACACATCGCTTTATTGAGCCCAAATCTAAACTGATATCTCTTCATTGCTTCTTTCCAACTTGTACACTGTTGGGAGGCTTCCAGATACCCAGCCCAAAAACTCAGTAAGTAAAACATCTAATATCACAGGGTTGCCCTGTCTGTAGAAACTTCTATTCTCTCTTCTATTTCTTGCTTGCTTTTTCTTTTCTGGACTTTCATTCTCTTTCCAATGCATATCTCCAGTCTTGCAACTGTAGTTCATCTATGCCAATTATTCTTGTTGTGGTGCAACATTTCACTAAGGGAATATATCACAGCTTTTTTTTTTTTATCCCATCGAAAGACACTTAGGTTGTCTCCATCTGGGGGTTCTCACAAACAGTGCTGCTTTGAACTTTCTTGCACATGTAACCCGATACACTTAGGCAAGATTTTCTTAAAGATTTAGTCCTAGGAGTGGTATCGCTCTCCCCTGAGTGTGCCTGTCTTACTCGATAATACCAAACTATATTCCAAATAGGTTGTGCTTAGCAACTGCCTATTGAGGGCTCCTGTGTGCCCAGCTCTGTGATGGCCCTGTAGCCAGCACAACACAGCTATCCGTTGCCTCACAGTGCTCACTTATGCTCTAGTGGGAAGAGTGGTTCTGTCACGTCACCGTCCTGATAAACTGGAACCAGAATGGAGGGATGGCTGTCTCCTCTCTCTCTGGGATCGCTCCTTGTCCGCCTGGTATGGTCAGCGATTGGACGGAAGCTCCAGCTTCTCTGTTGTGTTCTCTGAAGTGGTGTGGTCATTCATCTACTTGTCTGGAGGCCTCTTCTTGGCATTGAAAAGAACTGTCATCTGAGAAGTGTCTCCCAGATTATAACTCTTTCAGAAAGATAATTCAAACGCTTCCTCGGTAACTCTCAGGAGCCAGGTGACTTTGTCCCTGCCCTCAGACACTGTAGATTATAAAAATGGAGACAAACTACATAGTTAGAAATGAACAAGAGCCTAGTTGAGATGCCCTTGTAAAAACTACAGCAAATGCTCAGGGTTTTTGCCTTTTCTCTAGCTGAAACAGACATGAAAGGCTGGTGCTTTGTGCCGAACGTCATGGCACCACCATTTCATTCCCCTCTGTAAGTGGATGAGTGGGGAGGACTTGAGACACTCGACTCCTATTTGTCTGTTCATGCATTCACCAAATATTTGTTGAGTGGTTGCTGCATGTAAGCCACTATTTTGCTGTCATCCTCTCTGCAAGCTTACCTTCTTATGGGCCTGCACTTCCAGGGGCTTTCTCACTGCCTGTCTCCTTGCCTGATGTGGCACCTTAACCACACTGAACCCCAAGCACATCACTGACCTTCCCGGAGCCTGGGACGGAGTTCCCCCTGCCCTTGTACTTATACTACATCCCCCTTTCCCATAGTGTTTTCACTTGCTGTCAGTTACAAAGCTCCACCGGCTATCTGGATGTATCCTACACAAGGATATACACCTTGTGTGCACACAGCTTCCCTAGATCTTCCAAATATTGGCCCAGAATGATGATAATTACTATTTAAAGAGAGGTATCTTGCCTGGAGAATCCCATGGACAGAGGATCCTGACGGGGTGCCGTCCATAGGGTCACAACGAGTTGGCCATGACTGAAGCTACTCAGTATGTAGCAACAGTTTAGAAAACGCTTTTTGCATCCACAATGGTGTACTTACTCATGTTAAATTTAGAAGAGCCACAAATAGGCATTTTTATATCATTATTAGATTATTCTCTATTTCACAGATGGGAATTTCAGGGCTCAGAGAAGGCAGGTAACTTGCCCAAGATCACACAGCTAGTAAGTAAAAAGGTCAAAGTTTTGTCCTGCATGTTTCCCTCTATAATTTGACCTAATCTCTCATCCCATAGACTGTTCTAGTCCCAACTAGACCAGACCTGCTTCTTCTACCATTCCCATGTCCAGTCCAAAGCCAACCTAGGTCTTTATTTTGAAACATGACTCTGGATCCTTGGGGACTTGCTACTAATGAAGTAGCCCTTCCTTGGGTTTCCCAGAAGTAAGATGTAAGCTCCATGCATGACCTAAGATCCTGAGATATCCAGAAATGTAGCCATCTTTCAACAATCCTTGGATGCCCATCCTGTGCATACTGTCCACTATAGTACCACTAGTTACTTAAATTAAGAGGCTTCCCTGGAGTCTCAGATTGTAAAGAATTTGCCTGCAATACAGGACACCTGGGTCTGGTCCCTGGGTCAGGAAGATCCCCTGGAGAAGAGAATGGCTACACACTCTGGTATTCTTGCCAGGAGAATTCCATGGACAAAGGAAATTAAATTAAAACTCAACCAAAAAATCCAGTTCCTCTGTCACACTAGCCTCATTTCAAGTGGCTACTGTGTGAGACAGTGCAGATTATAATTATTTCCATCAGGAAGGTTCTATTGGATGATGTTAGTTACACAGTCTCCACGTGTCCATCAGTGCTGCTGGGACAACCACCTGCTCATAAGTGGGTTTTAGTCATAAATAAATGTTGGGATTGAGCACTGAGGTCCATAGGTTTTGTTTTGTTTTTTAAATAAGGATAAGCTACCGATCGGGAATAAAAGAGAGGGTTGTTGTTGATTTTTAGTCTCTATGTCTGATTCTTTGCAATCCCATGGACTGCAGCATGTGAGCCTTCCCTGTCCTTCACTATCTCCTAGAGTTTGCTCAAACTATGTCTATGGAGTCGGTGATGCCATCCAACCATCTCATCTTCTGTTGCCCCCTTCTCTTCTTCTTCCTCAATCTTTTCCAGCATCAGAGTCTTTAACAATCAGTTGGCTCTTCACAGTGGGGAAGAGGACAAAGGGCCAAGATGTGAAACCCCGTTTCTCAGCCGAAAAAAGGAACAGGAACAAATGGAAATAAAATGGAAGTTGTGGGCCAGTCAGAAGTGGCCACAAACCACAAGCACAGTGAGACTTGCCCTGTTGGGGGCGTTAAACCAGCCACTGCAGTTTGTACCCAAAGCTGCTGAGAAGGGATTCGCTCTGCAGGTGCTTTGATGACCTATAGCCCAGGAAATCAGGCGGCCACAGTGAGCAAAATCCAGGGTCAGAGAACCTGGGCCCCAGTGAGGCTGAGATCTGGGTGATGCGGGGACAGGCGAGGAGGGCTGGTGGCAACACTTAGCTTGCTCTACCTGGGCGTGAGTTCCTGCTCTGCCCCTTTCTGGCTGCGTGGCTTTGTGTGCATTTGCAGATTCCTGCTCTGAGAAGCAGGGATGGAAAAGCCTTCTCTGCAGCATAGGTGTGTGGATCAGATGCTAGGATGAAAAACCCCAAGCTCTGCAGAGAGCCATGGAGACGGTACCACTTCTATTACTGCTCTTGTCAATGACTCAGTGGTCTGGCATGAGGCTCCAGGCAGGGATTGTCTGGGTGCGATGGCATTTCTCAGGCAGAACTCCCTCTCACTATCTCCCTCGTACAGTGAGAGAGAAAGAGCCTGGACTTCGGGAGGATTCATCTTCTGTATTCTTTTCGAGACAGATGAGTTAAGGATCAGCTTAAATGAGTGAAGCCATTTCCCTTTCATTCTGACCTGCCCAGTAGACTTTTCAATTTATATCACCAGTTCATCTGATCAAACTCTGATGCGAGTACAACTGGTCCCTGGTTTGTTTTTGGCTCATTGTCTTTAGCCCTCAAGCTCTCAGTACACATTTTGTAATCCCTGTACCACTGTAAGGAGTATGGTTAAACTGGATTTCCTCAGTTGCTTCTTCCAGGTTTCCCCTTGTTTAAAGATGCAGATGCATTCTTGATCTAGGTGAAAAGAAGTTTGTTTTGTTTGTTTGTTTCTTTATTGTGGTGCTAAGAGCTTATTTAAAATTTTCCATTAACCTGTAGCTCAGAGGTGAGACTGTTACCAAATAGAGTTCATTTTGTTTTGCAAAAATATCCAGAAAATTGTACCTTATTTGGATAAGAAGTAATGGCAGAAGCCAGAAATATTTCTATATCCTGCCCTCAAACGATCACATGATGTTTTTCTTACCTTAATTAAAATAAATTACTTTAGAAGGAAGAGAAGGGAATTTTGTAATTTGAAAATTAATCAAGCTCTCAGGCAACCTTCTCACCCAGAGTCAAAATGATGATATACCACAGTGACCTAAGGATTTTAAGATCCCTGGTTAAATAGGTCAGGTTTATGTAAATATTATTCTCATTATCATTCAAATAACTAGCAAGTAGGGAATTTTCACCTGCATTCAGAACTTACAGCTCACCACAAATAGCCTTTTATGTCTCAGCTGGTAAAACCATAAGGAGGTTGTTATTCTACAAAACAGCTTTTCATAGAAATCTAATCCAGTTTTAAGAAAATGAATATGAAGGGAAAATACCTGTTCCTGCTCTTTGAATAGCTCCTCCTACTCCCACTCCCACTCTGAGTCAAAGTTCCTTTAAAAGCTAGTCATTCAGTAGTGTCCAACTCTCTGACCCTATGGACTGTAGCCCACAAGGCTCCACTGTTCATGTGATTCTCTGTGCTGAGAATACTGGAGTGGGTTGCCATTTCCTTTGTTGTAGCCACACATTCTGGGAAACAAACTCACTCAGAAGGACAATGCAGATAGTGGAGTGCAGTTTCTTACACCAGAGGGCCCAAGGCAGAGTCTCCTCTTAGCCAAGCATCCCGACCAGTTTTTTTGAAAACCTTATATACTCTAAGTGTACATGCCCAAACCCACCTCCCCAGATTCCCTGAAACTAGTCTGAACAAAGGAAAAGAAAGATACAATCAAAGTTAACCCATGATTCATATGCCTTAAGCCTAGGTAGTTATCAGTGGACAATTATCAATAGGCCTGTGGTCATACCCCAGTAAGCATAATAGAATTTATGATTCTATTTGGTTACACAGATAATTCGGGTCTTCTTTTAGGCAACAGAGAGTTTAGGTACGAGCCCTGGGGCTCTTCCATCCAGGGGGCCTGGTTTTCCAGTTGGTATGTCGTTTCCATAGATACTGGGCATATAGCTTAAAGCCCACAGTCCAGCCCAAGATGGAGTCCTGCTTTCAAGATGGAGCCTGTTCTGTCTGTTTCATCCTTCACCTTCTCCAGGGGATCTTCCTGACCCAGGGATCGAGCCCAAGTCTCCTGCTTTGCAGGCAATTACTTCATACTCTGAGCCACCAGGGACCTTCCCTAAAAGGCCTTTTTCCCAAAGAAGGCAATGCCAAAGAATGCTCAGACTACCACACAATTGCACTCATTTCACATGCTAGTAAAGTAATGCTCAAAATTCTCCAAGCCAGGCTTCAGCAATACATGAACCGTGAACTTCCAGATATTCAAGCTGGTTAAAGAAAAGGCAGTAGAACCAGAGATCAAATTGCCAACATCCATTGGATCATCAAAAAAGCAAGAGTTCCAGAAAAACATCTACTTCTGCTTTATTGACTATGCCAAAGCCTTTGACTGTGTGGATCACAACAAACTGGAAAATTCTGAAAGAGATGGTCAGGTAAGACCAGACCACCTGACCTGCCTCTTGAGAAATCTGTATGCAGGTCAGGAAGCAACAGTTAGAACTGGACATGGAACAACAGACTGGTTCCGAATATGAAAAGGAGTACGTCAAGGCTGTATATTGTCACCCTGCTTATTTAACTTCTATGCAGAGTACATCATGAGAAATCCTGGGCTGGAAGAAGCACAAGCTGGAATCAAGATTAATGGGAGAAATATCAATAACCTCAGATATGCAGATGACAACATCCTTATGGCAGAAAGTAAAGAACTAAAGAGCCTCTTGATGAAAGTGAAAGAGGACTGTGAAAAAGTTGGCTTAAAGCTCAACATTCAGAAAATTAAGATCATGACATCTGGTCCCATCACTTCATGGCAAATAGATGGGGAAATAGTGGAAACAGTGTCAGAATTTATTTTGGGGGGCTCCAAAATCACTGCAGACGGTAACTGCAGCCATGAAATTAAAAGACACTTACTCCTTGGAAGAAAAGTTATGACCAACCTAGACAGCATATTGAAAAGCAGAGACATTACTTTGCCAACAAAGGTCTGTCTAGTCAAGGCTGTGGTTTTTCCTGTGGTCATGTATGGATGTGAGAGTTGGACTATAAAGAAAGCTGAGCGCTGAAGAATTGATTCTTTTGAACTGTGGTGTTGTAGAAGACTCTTGAGAGACCCTTGGACAGCAAGGAGATCCAACCAGTCCATCCTAAAGGAAAAGTCGTGAATATTCATTGGAAGGACTGATGTTGAAGATGAAACTCCAATACTTTTTGGCCACCTGATGAGAAGAACTGACTCTTAGAAAAGACCTTGATGCTGGAAAATATTGAAGGCAGGAGGAGAAGGGAACAACAGAGGATAAGATGGTTGGATGGCATCACTTACTCAATGGACATGAGTTTGAGTAGGCTCCAGGAGTTGGTGATGGACAGGGAGGCCTGGCATGCTGCAGTCCATGGGGTCGCAAAGAGTCAGACACGATTGAGCAACTGAACTGAACTGAAAAGTCCTCAGGGGTTTCCAGGTTGTCTGAAAAACAGTCAGCATTCATTGCTTGATATGTAGCTTCTGCCAGAAGGAGATCCATTAAGGGATGCATTGGGAGGAAATAGTAAATATATGTAAAGCTACACATGATGTTAAGATGTAGCATCTTGCATGACTGATTATAAGTTCTCATGAGCCCTCTTTCTGAAGTCGTTCCTTCAACAGAAAATACAGCTCTGCTTGTAAAGTACAAGTGGCTACAATAGCGTCTCCCCTCCATTTCAAATATATCTCCTCTTTGCTAGAGAAAATGCACACATCCTTTTCTAATGCTATTAAAATGAAAAACATTTAATATCAAAGCCAAAATCAAATCAAGTCTGAAGTTCAAAGTGCTGCTCTACCTTCAAACCACACTCTGATGTCCCTCTTCTGCAGGGCTGTGGATTGGCAGGAGTGAGGGGTCCCTCCAGTCAACAATCACTGTCTTGTCCTCGTCTATTTTTTTTCTTCTTAAATGTAGTCCATCATTAGAAGATGATGACTGCTTCTTTAAATGAATCTCAGTTCATAGAGTTTTATACAGTGTAAGAATGAAGTGGTCTGGCAGGTGAAGGGAGGAAAATTGTGAAAATAATAAGTAGTATTGACCCTACATATAAAGTGGGGCTTCCCAGGTGGTCACTGGTAAAAGAACCTTCCAGGAGGTGTGGGTTTGATACCTGGGTCAGGAATATCCTCTGGAGTAGGAATGGCAACCCACTTGCCTGGGAAATCCCATGCACAGAGGAACCTCGCGGGCTACGTACATAGTCCACAGGGTCACAAAAAGTCAGGTACAACGGAGCAGGAGCGCATGCAGACATGGAGCAGACGTTGTGACGAGCTCCTCTCCGGCATGAACTGAGCATTTATAACTGCACTCTGAGGCAGTCGCTGTTCCCTTTAGAAAGCTGAGGGAGCTGAGGCAAAGAGCAGTGGAACAACTTACCCAGATCCTAATGCTCGTAAGGAGCCGAGCAGGGTCCCAAGTAGACAAACCCCCACTGTCAGGTGCCTTTTTAATCTTTGCAGCTGATTCTAAATACTTAATTTGTCCATTTGTTATTACAACAGTGATTACATAATTATCATCCAAAATGGGACCATTTTGGAAGATGAAAGTGGTCAAACGGGATGCCAGGACAACAAGCATAAATGGGGTCCATTTCAGGGAAATTAGATGTGTGTCCAACTTAATTATTAAGAACTTGGAACATTATTTTCTGTAGGAACAATGTCACACACGGGAATTAAGATTCTAGGCCAGTCCATTCTTCTCCTTTCTCTTAACATTCTCCTTCATAGGCCCCGGGACAGTTATTTCACAATAAAATATTAAAGTCAAATGCTCCATGCTCCATAAATACAGAATTACTTCCCTTCCTAAAAACTCCTATTTTAGCAGAGTTCTTCTAATGTACTAGGTGTATATGCTGATTAAAAAAAAATTCTTCAATAATGTTTTTTTAAGTTCCAAAATAATATACACAAATATTTTATCATTTGGGTAAAATGAAAGGATTTTTATATATTTGCATTGCATATATATGTGTATTTAAAGGCAATGGCACCCCACTCCAGTACTCTTGCCTGGAAAATCCCATGGACAGAGGAGCCTGGTGGGCTGCAGTCCATGGGATCGCTACTAGTCGGACAGAGCTGAGCGACTTCCCTTTCACTTTTCACTTTCATGCATTGGAGAAGGACATGGCAACCCACTCCAGTGTTCTTCCTGGAGAATCCCAGGGACGGGGGAGCCTGTTGGGCTGCCGTCTTTGGGGTCGCGCAGAGTCGGACATGACTGAAGCGACTTAGCAGCAGCATACCTATGTATGCTTCTGCATGCAGAATATGTCTCTAGATAAAGCTCACAAGAAATGTTTAGTAATTGTTCCATCACCAAGGAAATGAATCCTGGAATCTGGGGTGAAAGGGAGACTTGTTTACACAGTATATTTATTTGTTCAGATTGAATTTTTTGCCACCAGTGTGTATTATTTTTCAAGATAAATAAACTAGATAAATAAATACCTCCCATTAAGTGAAGTTGTATCATAGCCAATAAGAAAGCAATCTGATTAAAGTAATTGGCACTGATTTTTGAATGACTAATAACTTTATCTCTTTTTATAAACTGACATTTTAAGAAAGGGATGCCTGGGAACCAAAGTGAATCTTTAATTGGTAGAATTTTAAGAGGGGAGTGAAGAAATTCACAGGAGAATAATCAACCATGCAGGAAATAGTGTCTTCTAAGTTGGTGCCAGTCTTCATAGTTTCTTCCTTTTCTCCAATTATGAACAACAAATTTTCTAAAATGTTCACCTTTTTATAATGTAGGAAATTTAAGCTCCAGTAGTATGAGGAAGAAAAAGATTGCAGAAGATGCAATCATTTATCAAGATAATTTCTAGACATGAAACTATTTGCTAAATTTGAAGGCTCAAGAGTGATGGGATTTTCTGCTCCTTAGCTATGTACCTCCAAACTTCTGTAGCTTAAACTTCACTAATAGTGGAGGAAAAGATCAGAGATGTATAGAAGAATTCAATTTGGCCATGTGTACTGAGACAATTCAATGCAAAATTGGGTTGTTAAGCTAATGCTTTAAACACCATATAATTCAAACAGAAGCATCAGTGATTCTTAGATTATATACTGGCATTAAGGATATTTTATAGGAGTATGATGGAGACCTCAAGTTTCACATCTAATACCTGCTCATCCCTTATTACCGTAATAGAATCTTGATTCATTTAGGAGAGTAATTTTTCTTCCTAAAAGACCACATCTCCTAGGTTCCCTTGAAGCTAGGTACAGCCTTGTGACAAAGGTTTGGCCACTGAATTGTAAGTGGAAATGTTCTGATGTGCTTCTGTGGAAGCTCCTTAAAGGGAATTAATCAGGGTAGGAGGGCTTTCCTTTTTGCCTTACCCTTTCCTCTTTCATGCTTGGAGAGAACATACAGTGACTAGAGGGACATCTTGGCCGCAGGATGAAAGGGCAGAGAGCTAGAAAGAGCCTGGGTCCCTGGTGACTTTTAGAAATCACCCTATGAGCCCCAGCAATCCAGAGGCAGGATCTCTGTCATTAACAGCAAAATGCTTTCCCTAACTGATCAAACAAATTACTTCTCTCCTTCAGAGAAAGAATGTCATGGAATAAAATAAATATCAAATTCATTCACCATCATTCCTAATCTGTATACTTTGCTGTGCCTGCTTTTTGTTTTATTTTGTTTTTGATTATGTTTTTAATTAATTCAATTTTTAAAAGATATCTCACCTTTTAGAACAACCCAGGAGCTGAGTCTTCAGTTTTTCGAGGTCTAGAAAAGTTCCTCCCCTGTATGAACAACCCATCTTTCAACTCACGAAACCTCAATTAATAATCATTTTGCTCTCAAGATGACTCTGGGGGACATTTACTCAGACAGTGTGACTGTCACCACAGTTGTTGGAACTGGAGTTATATCCACAGATGAACTTTTCTCACTTGTTTATTTTCCACGTGGGGTGTCTCATTTAAAACAAATCCATTGTACATCCCCAGGCCCTAAATGTAGGCTGTGTTATGGATATCCTTTGAAACTTCTCTCTGATTTTCTCCAGGAAGGAGGGGAGGTAAAAGCTTGACTGAAAAGAAAAAAAAATTTATAAGAAAGAAACAAAATAAAAACCATATTTTTAACAGAAGGATTTTTGAAAGCCTTGGAAAATGTTGTGTTCACTCACATAAGGCCCCACTGTTTTAAACATATTTTACTATAATTTTTCTTCAAAATTCTGACATGCAAAGTTGAACAGGGCTCTTTCAGTGTGCAACCCCGGGATATGGAGAAATAGAAAGAACAGTATTCCAACTAATGCACGCTCAGTGGGGATCATAATATCGCATAATTGCTTGAAATCCACAGGCTGATCCGATGTCATCTTCAGAAATATGCAAGTTTCCCTTTGTTTTCTGAACTAGAGATATTTTCTTGCTTTAGGGCTTAACCCTTCAGCTCCCACCCCTAATTACTGAAACATGATGCAAAGTGAACAGAGAGCTGCCCTTCCAAAACCTACTCCAAATGTTCTGTAAGATTCTCCCAAATCTGCCAACTTTTCTTCTAACAGAAACCCACGATGTGTGTTTAATTTTATCAGTGAACCTCAAGTGTTCCTTTTCACCCATTTCCTTTTCTACCTGCTTCTAAATACACACACACACACACACACACTCACTCACTCACTCACTCACTCACTTACACACACACGGTCCTAAAATTTCCACAAGAAACTCTGCAAGAACAAAGAGTTGCTATTTCGGAGCATGTAATGACATGTTTAAAAGTTCATCAACTTCCTCCTTTAAAAAAAAAACAAAACACAAAACCTGGCAATGAGTCTAAAATAATAATTCAGAAAGATTTAGAGGAAAAAACCCTTAAGACCTCTTCTTCTATAACATTATGTAAATCATAAATATACCCTGGTCTGGAAGTGATTACAAGCTATGAGACAAAAGGTACTCCAGCAGACATTGCTGACAATAGGCTCTGTTCTCTCATCACTGTATAAGAGGATTTGGGAAGGTAAGTTCTTATAAGGATTAATAAGAGTTCCATGTCATTAGGAAGAATTCCCAAGTGTATGTGTTCCAAATATTAACCCTAGTTCCTGGGCCATAATTGATTGATAAACTCAGTACAGAAGTGTGTCATCTCATTCAAGGTGAAAGACTCTGGATGCTCCCAGCATTCACTCACTCTTCTCCAGTTCTGCCTTTTCTTCTCAGTTGTCATTGTCCCTGCCTTCCAAACAGGATCCCTGGAATGAAGAGGAGGAAGCACTATATAAACAGTTCATTCTAGAAGCGTGAGTCATTCCTACCTCAGCTCCCCCACTGCCTATCGAAGGAATACCCACTCAGATCTAAGCTTCTCAGTTGCTTTCAGAAATCACTTCTTTGTTTCATTTTTCCCCATACCTTTTCCCCGAGGACAAAAGTTTAACTTTTCACTCTTCTTAAAGCATTGCAATACTCAGTTTGGATATTCAGTTAACAGAACATCAAGAATTGCATTTTGCTTGATTGTATAGCATTAGAAGCTAAGGCCAGCCAACTCAAAGGGACTCTGCAATGCCATTTTATAATTAAGTAGAGCACCCGCTGGACCGCATGTTCTAACAGATGTTTCCTGGCCCCAGGTACTAAGCCAGCACATAGTAAAACTGCCCAGAGCCTCTCCCTGAGCCAAGATGGGTCAGTGTCTGGAACGACTCCTGTCTAGTGTCTCTTACTGTAATTAGAGAATGAGGCTAGCTTTTGGTCATTAATTCCATTTGAAAAATAGCCATGGCTAAATTAAAAAAAAGAAAAAAGAAAGAACATCAGAGTACTTTTAAAATTGAAAAGCCCAATAAGAAAATGGAGATAATTTATTGGTGATTTGTTATTTCAAATAGTGTTTTAGACCTTATATAAACTCTGTACAATGATTTGCAAAATTCTTCAAGATGTTTTGCAAAATTTTCACTCCATTTATAAAATGGATAAAATTAGAGGTTCCTTATGCTTAGGCTGGAAAAGAGTTTGTAGGTTGGTTAGTACCAGGAAATCAAACTCATATGCTGGAGCGGCCAGTTGGTAAATGAACAAGTCAATCAAGGGCAAGAAAAACCATTCTGCTTTTTTTTTTTTTTATCTAGTTTTCTTTCATTTACTTGTTTTCAATAAGAGACATGGGTACAGGAATATATCTATCTGAGAAAAGAACAGATCAAGCAGAGCTTAAATTCAGGAGATGTGCTCCTGAGGTCAGCAAAGTCCTTTACCATATTCGGTGTCTGGAGACTGCTCTCAGCCTCTCGGCCCACTCAGTGATGCCACCCTTGCCCTTGCGCTAGGAGCTCTTGGAGCCTCCCCCAACAGTCAAGCAGCTAGAGAGAACAAGCCATTCCTGGGATGTTGTACCTAGCACAAAGGTAATCCATTCTGATGGGTGAGTCCCATGCCTTAGTAGTTAAATGTTTTTAATATCACTCTGAGTACAAGTGCATGGACAAACAGAAATCAGTATTTTGCCTCTGTGTAGAGCAGACTAAAGGTCAGTAGAAAATGATGAAGTCACAGGGGCCCATGCCATGTTAAAGGGCTCAGGGGGTCTGCTAGTACAAAATGAGTAGAAATCTGGGACCCCTGTGGCCAGATCTGATTTCTTGAGAGAAAATATAAACCTACATTCTTATATGGAAGCTCCCAATTAAATGGCCCCTCATTCAAGCACTATAAGGGTTAAGCAACACACTTCTGTGGTCCAAGTCTGGCCTAGGTGCTTCAAATTTGCAACCTAGTGTTTTAAGTGACTTGCCCAACTATCACTCAAGTGACTCTAGATGTAGGCTAGAACTAGAACCTAGAGTCTGACTCCTTATCCAGTGAGACCTGACTTGCATTTCAATGATCCTATAAACCGCTGAATAACTTTCAAGAGGAATTTGTAGACTATATACCCTAAGAAGCAGGAACTTTGATATTTTTAGTATAATGGTTCTTTACACTAGTGTTTTCTCCTACAACAGAAAAGAAAAACTCATTTACAAAGTTGACATACAGAGGAGGAAAAGATAAAAGTTTCAGCGATTATAGGCCATCTATAACCTCAAGAAAATGTTGGTCCTCTGGCAGGTTGGAAAGGACTGAGGAAAATTTGTTTTAAACAAAGAGATGGATAGAACTCCAAGAAAGGTTTTAAAACATTTAAAACCTCCTATGTTGAGGGTGGCCCGTAGCAGGGTAGGAAAGCCTTCAAGTCGAAAGAAACCTATTAGGAGTGATCTGGCTTTAATGGATTCTATTTCATATGATCCTGAGGCCAGTCTGTCCTTGTCATAGCTGTTCTTTACCTCTGCTATTAACCAAAGTTGTGCCTGGAGGGAGGTTAAGTATTTATAATGTAGATTTGTTCATGGATGTGTGTGTGTGTTAGTCGCTCAGTCATGTCTGACTCTTTCTGATCCCATGGACTGTAGCCCACCAGGCTCCTCTGTCTATGGGACTGTCCAGGCAAGAATAGTGGAGTGAGTTGTCATTTCCTTCTCCAGGGGATGTTCCCAGCAGAAGGATTGAACCCAGGTCTCCCACATTGCAGGCAGATTCTTGACCATCTAAGCCACCAGGGAATCCCTGGTGTTCATGGATTGACTGACGTATATTGAGTATGTACCATGTCCCAGACCAAAATCTCAAATATCTGACTCATCTTCCTTTTACCACTTATGTTGTTATCATCATTTAGTTGCTCAGTCATGTCTGACTCTTTCGCAGCCCTGTGGACTGTAGCTTACCAGGCTTCTCTGTCCATGGGATTTCCCAGGCAAGAATATTGGAATGGGTTGCCACTTCCTTCTCCAATGGATCTTCCCAACCCACAGATCAAACCTGTGTCTCCTGCACATTTCCTGCATTACAGGTGAATTATTTACTGGCTGAGCCACCAGGGAAGCCCAATTACACTATTAATCATTTATTAAAACAAGCAAACAATGTGGTCTTTTTCCTTAAACAGAAAAAAATATAAAACCTTAACTAGCGTTATGTTGGGATAAAGCTTACATCAATGAATTAAGTAGTCCTTGCCCTTAAGTTTCCATGGATCATTAATACATACAGAACTAATTTTAATAAAAATGTTGGAAGCATTTTGTTGAACGCAAAGGAAAATTAATTTTCCTTGAGTCAGCTGGGAGATGTGAAAAGAGCCTCACCCTGGATGTGATATTGGGTTGAGCCTTAAGGAATTAGCAGGAGTTTTCAAGGCCAAAAGGGAGAGGAAGGTCATTCTGGGCAGAGGAAGCAGCTGGAAGAAAGGCAGTCCACAGTGTGTTCAGCATTGCGGAAGAGCAAGTGGTTCAGGAGAGCTAAAGCCAAGGACACATGAGAAGAATGGCAGGAAAATCTGACTGGACTCAGTTTTAAATAAAGTAATTACACAGGAGCGAGTATAACCTCTTAAGCTGAAGGTGAGGGGCACTGCCCAAGGTTTTAGAGATGGAGTGTGTCCGATCTGTTCTAAGTTAGAGAAAGATCGTCTTGCCTTCAAAAGGCTGATGAGTGAAAGTACTGAGAGTAAGAAAGTCAGTTTGGAAGCTGTCCACACTTTTCAGGCAAAAGATGGTGAAGTGCAGTCAGCCCTCTGTATCCAGAGATTATATTTGAAATATGAAATTCCGTAAAGTTTCAAAATGCAAATCTTGAATTTGCCAGCAACAACTTGCACAGCTTTACTTTGTATTTACAACTATTTACGTAACATTTACATTGTATTAGGTATAAGTAATCTAGAGACGATCTAAAGTATATGTGAGGATCTGTGTAGGTTATATGCAAATACTATGTCATTCTATATAAAGGTCTTGAGCGTCCATGGAGCTTGGTATTCTGGCAGGGGCCAGGGGCTGCAACCAATCCCGTACAGATATGGAGGGACCACTGTACTAAATTAGACAGTAGCAGCTGAGATGGAAAGGGAAAGCCAGACCTGAAAATACCTTTTTTGAGGTAGAAACAATAGAACTTGGTGACCACTTGAGTAAGGAAAATAGGAAGGGTAAAGATTGAATCTAAAATCTTAACCTGAGTGCCTGGGTGGAAGGATATGTCATCTACCAAAACAAAAGGGAAAGCAGGGTTTCTGGAGGGTAAATTTTGGAGAAGGAAGAGGGGCAGCTGGTAGATGGCTTGGAGATGTTAAGGCTGAAGTATCTCTTGTAGATTCTAGTAGGTGAAACTTACCTGGAGAGCATTAAAAACTGGAAATGGAACTCAAGCAAAAAAATACAAACCATGATCTTGACCCATGTAGAAATGCTCTGGAAATAACCTTTAAATGATATGAAGGAATCTATTGGGTTAGCTAAAAAGTTCGTTTGGGTTTTTCTGTAACATCTTATGGAAAAACCTGAATGAATTTTTTGGCCAGCCCAGCACATCCTGAGAACCCTCAAGGATGATAAATAATTTGAAAACTAGTAGTAAACAAAGGTACAAAGCAGCACTTCAATCAGCTTCCATGTCTTTTTTCATACAATAAAACTGGGAAATTATTAAAAGAGTACCAGCCTTGGAATTATGCAGACATAGGTCTGAATACTAATCATGCTATTTACTAGATGTTTGACTTTGGACAAGTTATTATGCAGTCCCTGTTAGCAAGACACTTAGGTGTTTTGAGGCAGATGCTATTCTATGGACTGGAAATACAAAGATAAATAAAGGCCCTCAAAGAGCTTAAGTTTCCTTTTCTATAAAACAAGATTATAAGGAATACATTTCAAGCAGGCTTTCCCAGGTGGCTCAATGGTAAAGAATCTGCCTGCCAAAGGAGGAGACATGAGTTCCATCCCTGGGTTGGGAAGATCCCTTGGAGGAGGAAAGGGCAACCCACTCCAGTTTTCTTGCCTGGGAAATCCCATAGACAGAGAAGCCTGGTGGGGCTACAAGTTCATGGAGTTGCTTAAGAGTCAGACACAACTTAGCAACTAAATCAACAACAGCAAAATATTCCAAGCACCCAGCACAGCATAGAGAGTACTGAAACCTGTCACCTCACTATGTGCCAAGTACTTGCTATTCATCGGCTCATTTAATTCTTACATCAAAACTATGAGACAGACATTAATGTTGGTCCATTATACAGTTGGGAAAACTGAGCTTGGTATATCTTAGTTTCATAGGGAACATATTAAGAGTCATCTGATTCCCAAAATGCTGCACTTCATCTTCTTTCCTTTGCCAAAACCAGATGAATAGGTGGAGCCAAGAACATCTTCTCATGCATGCATGCACACTTAGCCATGTCCAACTCTTCATGACCCCATGTACTGTAGCCCGCCAGGCTCCTCTATTCATGGGATTCTCCGGCAAGAATACTGGAGTGGGTTGACATTTCCTTCTCCAAAGGGTCTTCCCAACCCAGGGACCACACTCATATCTCTTGTCTCCTGCATTGGCGGGCAGTTTCTTTACCACTGAGCCACCTGGGAAGCCCCACCTTCTCTCTCAATTCCCTGAAAATATGAGTAAGTGAACTAGAAGTTATCATCCAAGGAAGTACTGATTAAGTTGAGATAAATGTTTCATATTAACAGGAGGATAATCAAAATTCAAGTTAGTCAAGATAGTGCTGGTATGAATTTCTTTAAATGATATTCAGAATAACTGAACGAAACATGATTCCCTGCAAATGCTCTTCATCAGTTTGTAGATGGCCAAGGTTACATAGTCACACATGGTGGTCCTGGCTGCTGCTGCAATCTCTTTCCTACTGCAAATCATTTTTGGAAGTAGATGGAGAAAGAAATGTAGTGAGTCAATAATTTAATATTAAAAGTATTTTGGAAGTAATTTTCACTGTTAAATCATGAAATACAACTGCTTAATAGTCATTCTGGAGTGGGAATCTTCATTCTACGACCTTTTAATGTCTTCCGCTTTGCTATCACTCTTAAATCTTCATTCTCATTACCATCACACTGGCTTGGTTTAGGCTTTCTTCATTTCCCTCCTGGATAGCACTCAACCCCTTGAGCTCTCTCTGCGGAACATGCTATCACAATTGCGCCAAATCTTTATCCTGTTCAGTAGTTCCCCTTCTCCTTAAAAGCCTACCCACATTCAAGCATGAACACAGGCTGCTTACAACATTTTGACCTTCATTTCCATTGCACAGAACATCTTAGGTCCCACATGTAGCATGCTATTTCACACCTCTGGTCCTTGGCAGTTGGTAGCCTCTCTGTATGACATGCCTTACCCTAAGTTTATCTGATAAATTCCAACTCATCTTTAAACACACAGCTCAAGAGTCATCTCCTCTGAGAAACCCATCATTACCTTTCCATGTTCTAGTCTTTATATCCCATATGATTCTGTTTATTAAGAATCTGTCACACTAAATGACTTATATTTGTTTACATGTTTATTTCTCCAAGTAAATGCTAAGCTCTGGGAAAAATGTGTATCATCCTCTACATTTTTGAATCTCCATACAGGAGAACCCCAGCATATATAGTAGGCGCTCAGTAAATAGAACCGACCCCAGTTGTCATTATCATGATCATCATTCCATGGTTAGTGGATGCCCACAGGAGTGTAACTTGGTAGGTGTTACAATCAGTGTTTAGAGAGGTTGACGAAAAGACAGCCAAACTCCTTGCTGTTTCTCATGAAAAGAAATGGGGGTCTCTCTAAAATAGGAAGGAAAGAAGAAAAGCTAGAGGAGCCTGAAATGTGTTCATTTTGTCACTTTCGGATGCCAGAGTTTGGGATTTTAGTGCAGGCCAAGCCACTTATCTTAGAAGGTTTTGACAAATTTTCTGGGAAAAAATAAAAGAAATGAATAAAATGAAAATCTGTGGTCAGAAGGTTACAGAAAGGAAAGGCACACATTTCTGCTGGGGAATAGGAAGTGGTCTTGTCTCCCGCAGCAGGGCTGTCTAATAAATCTGGAGAGTTTTATTGACTTCATAGGCGCAAAAATAACCACCCGGAGAAGACATCGGGTTTCACTTATTTTTTTGGAAAGTAATTTTTCACAGACGCGAGGTTAAAAGAAAGTGGTTGCACGGGCTTCGGCTGTGGTGGTGTGTCTTCTGGTATGCGTAATGCAACTGGATCTCAATTCTGGGACGATGCCCAGTTTCAGAGGTCTAAAAACCTCTGTTGAAAACCATGAGGACAGAGTGTTGCCAAAGTTTTATGTATGCAACTGTAGATTGGTTGTCTTAGTGCAAGGAGAGACTTTGATCAAGAGCGTCTGGAGGGAGGGGTTTCATTAAATGCTGTTTTCAACCCTTAATTCTACAGCTTTTATGTCTGCTTGTTCCTAAGTCTAGCACAGACCCCAAATGGCCCTGACACAGAGAAGCCCCTCCCCAAACCCACGTCTGGCTCTCCCACAGCAGAGTGAGGGGCATGGAAGGCGTTCTTGGGTAGAAAAGATACACAGTTTGGAAGGTTTTGCTCCTTACTCCCTGGATTTTCGTCTTGTGTTGGACCATTCAAAGAGGAAAATGTTCTCCCCCTCCAGCCTCATGTCTGCGATTCATTAGGAAAACTTCCCCTACACAAAGACAAGCTTTCCTAAGAAAATGCTTGATAAGACTACATTTGTTGACTGAGTTCTTCCTTTTAAAAACATCTGGCCAAGAAGGGAAACTTCAGCCAAACTTAGAAGGTTTAAGTGTCCCTTTCTGAACTCCTTTCCATTGTCCTCACAGTCATGGAAGAGATGGCAACTTGGTAATATTTTTAACCAACCTTCATGATCATTTCTTATGGTGAACCTGCAGGGACCTTCTCCCACAAGGCAAGGAAAACCATTTTTTCCATACATTGGTATTTCTTCTATGAATCAATAGGAATGCCGATAGAGGAGATGTGGTCTTAGCTGGTTGGTTCCTGAGTGGAACCACCTGGTGTGCGGGAGGCCGATCATTCTCAGCGCCTCCAGCAATCTCCATGAAAGTGGACTGGGGTCTTAGAGTAGGATCATTGGATTAGAACTCGGGAAATAAAATTTAACACTACTCCATCTGCAAGAGTCACCTTGTTTGAAAGACTAACAAATAAATGGGTGGTTTCAAACTGTATGTTTTAGTAGCAGAATCCATTTTCAAAGGAAAATCACACATAATAAATTAGTAAACATCCATTGAGTCCTTGGGATGTGCAGGGTACTGGGCTGACCCAGGGATCAAACCCAAGTCTCCTGCATTGCAGGCACATTCTTTCCTGTCTAAGCCACCAGGGAAGCCTTTTACATGCATAATATTATTTAATTTAATCTTCACTACTCTTAACATGCTCTGCTCTCATGTCTGTTTTATAGATGAGGAAAGGAAGGGGTTGGCTTGCTCCAGATAACATGCTGTATAACCAACCATACAAAGCAGATGGAAGTGAGGCTCCTGTGGAATTAGGGTTAAATCCCATGAACCTTTAAGACCTTCCACCTTACTCCTCTGTCAACTTGTGTCTCCCGGAAGCAACATCAAGGCTTTGTAGAGCTAGAGTTTCAAAAAATCTGTTGAGTGGATAAATCCTGAAGTTTCTTCCCAGTCTAGTGCCCAGTGGTCCTAATTCTGGACACATAAACCATAGTAATCCTCAAAATGAGCAAATGAGCTCCTTTAGACTGCATGTTGGCAAACGGAGCTCTTCTTAAATGCGCTGACTCAGCGTCATTTATCACATACCTTTAAAGACTAGATTCTTCAAACGACCTTGCTCCACTAAACATAGGGGTGAATTCCAGAAATTGTGCAGAGGTAAGTATTCTGATACCATAAGATTAAATGTGCTGTTTACATTAAAACAGTACTGCCCAAGTCAAGATCGCTCTTTATATTTCTTTCATGATTAAGTTATTAAGTATTATAGAACTAACACATTTGCTTATATATTCACTGCGAATCATCTCTAATCCAGCTAGGCACAAGGATCAGGTGTTAGAATTTTTGCTTCTCATCTTAGCTAGATGTCTGTCTGGGTATTGGCTCACTGAGAGCAGAGGGCTCATCAAGGAAAGGGGGAGACTTTTGATGTCTTTGTTAGCGGTTCACAAAGGGAGAAAACTCCACAGGCTGAATCTCTTAACTCCTAACTCACATCAGACATCCCTAAATTGCCCGATTTTAGTTTTGCTAAGGGTGGGGGCAGGCTCCTCCTTACAGTGTAGTTTGGGGTGTAAATTGGTATAAAATTATTGGAGGGCAATTTGGCAATAGCTATTAAAAATGAAGTGCTCATACCCTTTGACCTGATAATAATTCACCCTCTGGGAATTCATCATAGAGAAATACTCCTACAACTGCTCAAAGATGTAAGTGTAATATGATGTTTGCAAGAATCTGTGTTACAGGGAAAACTGGAAAGGGCCCAAATGTGCATTAACAGGCAATTGGTTAAGGAAAGTTTGGTTCAGCTGCACAATACAATACCATGGAGCATTAAAAAGAAGATTAAAAGGAAGATCACTCTTTGCAGACTGGCAGGGAAATATGTCTAAGACATATTGCTAGGTGGAAAATAGCATGCTTCAAAGTTGAGAATATAATCCCAGTTTTGTAAAATAATAAATAAAATGTTAATATATGCCTTGAAAAAAAATGTTAACTGGTTTTCTCAGCTGTGTGGGATTAGGAAAGATTTTCACTTTCTGTACTATATATTACAATGTTTCAAGTTATTTATGGATGTATATTATATACATGCTGTTACTTTTGTAATCAGAAAAAAAAAGTCAATGTTTCTGTGGCTTGGTCTCTTGAGCCAAGAAAGCCTGTTGAGAAAGTGTGGAAGCCTAGTCCACATCCTTCAACTTGAACAGAAAACAAAATTTAGCTCATGTTGGAACAGTGATACAGCTTAACCAAAAGGAGGACCATGCATGGAAAATCTTCAGGCCTTTAGAGTCTGTAAGCCATTGCAATAATTAGCCCACAGTGGAGGGTTATTTCACGAAGGAGCTAAAGAGAATAAGCTTAAATGGGAGTCGGATTTTGAACCACTGCTGTGGCTGAGAGGACAACTGAGGACCAGAGGCTCAAACCAAGAGGCCTCATTGTCAAGAGTGACTTGCCAAAGGTAAAGAATAGCCACAAAAGAGGAAGAGGACTTTGTGTTTAATTTTCACACTCATATCGAGTGAAGATTTGATGCCATTTGTAAGGACAGGGGAAGGGTCTACAGCTTATTAATTAAGGGGACTCAACAAAAAGAATGCAAAATTACAAATACAAAATTAAGTACAGGGATTTGGAGGTGGGGGGGAGCATTGAGAAAGAGGGATTCCCTGGTCGCTCAGTTAGTAAAGAATCCACCCCTAATGCAGGGGACCCAGGTTCAAGACCCTGGATCAGGAAGATCCCCTAGAGGAGGAAATGGCAATCCATTCCAGTATCCCTGCCTGGAAAATTCCATGGCCAGAGGGGCCTGGCAGGATACAGTGCAGGAACTGGACACAGCTTGCGACTGAATCACCACCACCTGAGAAAGAGGGACCCTGAAGCTACTCTTCAGCAGCTTCTCAGCAGCTGGGTCTGCTCTGGCTTAGAGTTTTTAAACTAAGGTAACATGAAGAGTGATACATACTTCCTTTTCTTTAAGAATTATGCTACCAGAGAAGTATTTCCGTTTCCTACCTGGTGAAAGCCTCGGGGTGGCACCCTGAGCCCCGAGAGATGGTGCTCCCAGGTTTTTGGTATATTTGTGTTTCTGGGGATGTATAAGCTCTGGAGAAGCTCTGGTTGTTGACTATGGTACATACCCAGTTCTTGATGCTCATGAAACTGGCAGTCAGAGTTGGTCATCAATTTAGACTCGTGTCCAGGGCAGGATGGTTCCCTATTGTAGTTGGTCCAAGCCTTCCTCCAGGCAGTTTGGAACTATCTCGAGGGCCTAACTCTTTTGAAGGCTCTTCCTCTTTTCTGGTTCCTGGGAAAACGCTGAGGCATTTGATTGGGGGGCGGGAGCATTTTAGAGCCACACAACTACTTAATTATATCCATTCACCTAGATTCCTATCGATGTTTTCCACAGGAAGAAAACAATTCCGTGTAAAAAAAACTCTCGTATCTCTGGCATAAAGTTGCCATCAGGGAACAAATCACTGATTTTTTCTGGTTCCTTGTATTTCAGCTTTGGCGGTGAGCTTCTTTTTAGCTTTAAGGAAAAAAAGCAAACTTGTTTGAATTCTCCATAGCCAGAGTTATCAAGAATGAGTAATATTTAATTATTTAGTAGATTTCTAAACACTTATTTTGAGACTGTTTACTTCTGTTTTTGCTCAACTTGATGTGTTCCCAATTTTTATTTTAGGCTTCTAGGGGGCTATGAAAATGGGGACTCTGAAAGCTACAGTTTTAATTTCCCCATGGTTCCTTGTAATTCTAAGCTGATAATGAACCTAATCACCTCCAAAATTTTGGTAGCTATTTTTTTAAGAATGTATTTTATGGAAGTATAGTTGATTTACAATGTTGTGTTAATTCTGCTGTACAGCAAGGTGATTCAGATACACACCCACACATTCTTTCTCATATTCTTGTCCATTATGGTTTATCACAGAGTATTGAATATAGGTCCCTGAGTATACAATAAGATCTTGTTTATGCATTCTATAAATAACAGTTTGTGTCTACTAACCCCCAAATCCCAATCCATCTCTCCCCATTAGCGGCTACATTTTTGTACAGAAGGAGAATTATCCTAGAAGAGTAGGCTTGAATTGTTACTGACTGATTAATGTATATGTCCTCAGTACAATCTCTTATTTCCTATGTAGTTGGTTTTTGTGGGTTTTTTGACTTGAAAATACTCAAAGTCTTATTTTGATAAGTAATGCTACTACCAAATATAAAATACTCAGAATAATGTATTAGTTGGATACTTGCATTTGAAAGTTTATTGTCTTTTTAAATCAACACAAGCAGGCATTTGTTTACTGAGGCTAGTAACATCGTATTATAACTTTTATCAACATGCAACATTCACCAACCTTTTTTTCTTAGAATTCCTAAAGATGGGCTCCCAGTTAATCAGCTATTAAAAAACTATCTGTTAAAGCTGAGTTAAACTTAGCTGAGTTTAATTAAATTTTAAAAGTTGACTGGGAATTCATCCAAAATGCACTCATCAAAAGACAAAGGTATTTGAAAGTAGAGGTAAGAGATAGGCTTATGGGGGGGGGGGGGAATTAATTTTAAACCTCTTGAACTGGAAAAATGGTTTAGTGATAGAAAAGCTGAAGATAAAAAGATTTTACTTTAAAAATAGTTTAGTACTGTATATCTGTCCCTAGGATTTTCTGTGGCATGCTCCTTTCAGAAATGTGCTTGCCCACATTAAAAAATTACTAAGGATAATGCAAAGTGAAAATTGCTGAAATGTACAAAATTACCAAAGGTACAATATCATTTGGAAATAACTATATTTTCCCAACCTAAAAACTCCAAAAGATTTTTTTATGATCTGTGAATGTACTTAAACGTAATCTCATGAACAAGTTAAAGTTTTTAGCTGTGCATTAGACAAATTCTCTTTAGGAAGAATAATGAAATTACATGAATTTAAGCACTGTCTGGAAAAATATGGACTATAAAATGGAAAGTTAATCCTGCTGTAATCTCATAAATGTGGGTTACACTGAACTCCTTACAGGCAAATAAATTGTTAGCTCTTACATAGATGGATATCTGTCCTGAGTAGAATGTGTGAGACATGTTTGGCTCAGTAATTATCAGTGGAACAAATAAGCATGCTTTGTTCAGATAGATCTCAGATTGTTCACTGTTTGACATATAGTTATGCTTGATTTAAATAATAACTAATGAAATGATAGCAATTGTATGTATTTACCATCCTATCTGTGCTCTGAAAATTAACATGTCTATATTGGTCAAACCAACTCATTAAAAAAGATCCTGATGCTGGGAAAGATTGAGGGCAGGAAGAGAAGGGGGCGACAGAGGATGAGATGGTTGGATGGCATCATTGACTCAACGGACATGAGTTTGAGCAAACTCTGGGAGATGGTGAGGAACAGGGAAGCCTGGAATGCTGCAGTCCATGGGGTCACAAAGAATCGGACACAACTGAGTTATTGAACAACAACTGGTCAAGAACTTGGTTTAGAAAGAAAAGAAATTAATTTGTTCATAGCATTTTAAAAATTCAATAGTAGAATTGGTTCAGCTTCTCAAATAACACTGTCTGGATTCTGACTCTCTCCATTCTGTTTATGCATCCCAATTTTACCACTTTCTATGCGATTCTTCTTCTTTGGCAAATATTCTGGCAAAGACTGAATCACTCAGCAACCTCTAGTACGAGTACATTTCTTTCACAGTAGGAGCTGACCTCCCATTGTCTTAGCATGGGCCACATGCCCATCGCTGAACCATATAATAGTGCTGCAGTGGTTTGATGGTAGCTTAGCTTCCTGCGGCAGCCAAAAGAAATTACCACAAACTGGGTGGCTTCAAAAAGAGGAATTTACTTTCTCATTTTTGGAGGTCAGTAATCCAAAATCACGGGAGGGCAATGGCACCCCACTCCAGTACTCTTGCCTGGAAAATCCCATGGATGGAGGAGCCTGGTAGGCTGCAGTCCATGGGGTCGCTAGGAGTCGGACAGGACTGAGCAACTTCACTTTCACTCTTCACTTTCATGCATTGGAGAAGGAAATGGCAACCCACTCCAGTGTTCTTGCCTGGAGAATCCCAGGGACGGGGGAGCCTGGTGGGCTGCTGTCTATGGGGTCGCACAGAGTTGGACACGACTGAAGCAACTTCGCAGCAGCAGCAGCAGCAGCAGCAATCCAAAATCAAGATGTCACCAGGTCTGTTCTCTCTTCAGAGATTCTAGTAGAGATTCTGTTTCTTATCTCTTCCAGCTTCTGGTAGCTCCAGGTTTCCTTGGCTTGTAGCAGCTTTACTCAGATCTCTGCTTCAATGACCATCTTGCCTCCTCCTTAGATCTGTGTATCTCCTCTGTGCTTTTGTGTTCATCTCCCTCCAAGTAAGAACACATGTGATTATATTCAGGGCCTTGTGGGATCATCCAGGATGATCTCATGTCAAGAACCTTAATTTCACCTTCAGAGTCCTACTCCAAATAAGATCATATTCACAACTTCCTGGGACTACGATGTAGACATAACTGTTGCTGGGACACCATTCAATCCACTCTAGCTAGTAAATGTTTAACAATCTCCTTGACAGAAAAGGAAAAACCCTTATATACAGTATTTGCCTACCTCTGTGGTGTAAATATTGCCACCACGTCCACTTTCAAGCTGTCAACTGGAAGTCACTGAACTTGGAGTTGGGATAAGATGCACAGTAGCAGAGTACTCTATAGGACTTCCACCATCCAGATTCAATAGATGTAAAAAGCCTTAAGAGCATAGATAATAGAGTAATGAATTCAAATAATTAGAAAGTAATGAGTTTTGAGGACCTATTCACTTTGTTTTAAATATAATTTATTTAATTCTATATTCAAATACTTTAATTTTTAATGGTGATGATGTTTAACAACTGGCTTACAAAATTCCTGAAAATTTACCGGTGGGTTCAGAAGAGCTGATGTGATTCAGCACCAATACCACTGGGTAGAATCTGCTACCTGATCAGGTCGGAGTCGTAAAGCCTAAAGCATAGGGTCAGCAACATGCAAACCACCCGGACTGCAAATGAGGTTGGTGGTTCCTTAAGAGAACGCTGGGGTGCTATTAGTTAAGAAAGAGAAAATAATATGGAAAAGACAAAGAAGACAAAGCCACTTCCCATCATTGTTTACAGAGATATTAATGATTTCAGGCTAAGAAAAAAATTTAGGAGTTTGAAACTTACAGATATTGTGGCTACATGTAGTTCTTCAAATCAGTCTCTCTACCTAAGATAAAAATCAGTTATCAGATCCTCTCTTTTATTGGTTCATACAATCTGTTTTTAAGCCTAGGCACGTCTATCCCAAGGCTTCCCTGGTGGCTCAGATGGTAAAGAATCTACCTGCAATGCAGGAGACCTGGGTTCAATCCACGGGTTGGGAAGGTCACCTGGATTTTCTACCCACTCCAGTGTTCTTGCCTGGAGGATCCCATGGACAGAGAAGCCTGGTGGGCTACAGTCCATGGGGTGGCAAATCGTCAGACATGATGGAGCAACTAACACTTTCATATCTATCCCAAGGCAATAAACTTCAGAAAAAGACATAAACCAATGGTCTTTTTTAGAGTATCTTTTTTTTTTAATTTAAAACCTTTATTGAGATACAATTTATACATCATGCAATTTACCCATTTAAAGTGCGAAATTCACTGTTTTTTGGTATATTCACAGAGTTGTTCAACCTTCACCACAATTAATTTTTTGAACATTTCCATCACTCCCCCACCAAAAACTCTGAACCACTCAACTATCATCTTCCAGTGCCTGCACTCTGACCTATTCCCCTTGGTGACCACTAGTTATTTTCTTCTCTCTAGATTTGTCTAGTCTAAGAATTTCATATGAATAGAATCATATAATAATTGTTCCTTTGTGACTGGCTTTTTCAATTAACATAATGTTTTAAAGGCTCATCCATGTTTTAATATGTGTCAATATTTCATTCCTTCTTATTGCCAAATGGCATTCCATTGTAAGGATAAACCACAAGTTGTTTATCCACTCATTTAGTTGGTGGCTGTCTGAACTGTTTCTCCTTTTTGGCTGTTATGAATAACACTGCTGTGAACATTTGTGGACAAGTTTTCATGTGGACATAATTTTCATCTGTCTTAACCCAGTGGCCTTTTAAGTTAAAAATTTTTAGTGAGGTTTCTTATATTCCACATGCTGAAGGGACTACCATTTAGGAATGAAATCAGAAATGCCGCATACCGTATCCAGTTCTCTTAGCTTTTGGGTCACTACCTCAACCCCTTAAGACTCCTGGGACTGGTTCAGTCCAGAGGAGGACTCCGCTCGCCAACTCCAGGATGGAGGAGGGCGCTGTTTGTCAGAAGAATATAGGAGGTGACTTTGGGCAAATCACCAAGTAGGTTTGATAGAATTTCCTCTCACACCCAAGGCCTGGCCTTGCCCACAGCAGGCTCAGAATCATTAGTCCATCACAGTGCCATTTGGGCACTCTCCATAAGCCAAGTATAAAGAATAATAAAAATAAAATCTTAGTTTCTGACCTGGAAATAAGAGTCATGGGGTTTGGGACACTTGCAGGAAAGAGGGAAATTTTTAGCTTCTCTGATAGAGGCCAGTAGAGAGCTTCATTTTCTCCCATGAGTGATGGGAGGAGTTCTTTCCAGTTCTGTCTTGCAGACCTGGGATAGGGAAAAAAAAAAACAAAAAACTCCATATTAATTTATACAGCAGCTTTCTTCCAAAAAATTCAGAGTATCTCAAGCAGTCTTTCACTCATTCCCCTGAGGGAGTTTGCATAAATGTGCATATGAAATTATTTCTTTTAAAATTTACACTCTCCAGTTAGCCAGTACTGGGCAGAAATAGAACTAGAAAAGCAGACCTCCTGACTGAACATTCCACTATAATATTTTCAGTGAGCTTCTATAAATCAGTGCAGAGCCTTAAAAACAGGATCTCTCCATAATATGCCCGGACTCTGCTCCCTGATGACTGATGTTCATTTCCACAGGGGCAAAATTTTCCCTTCCGAATGAGAGTCAACGGACATGGCGCACACCATGACCCTCAGGAACCTCATTCACTTACAGTCGAGGGCTCAGGCCCACCTTGAAACAGGCAGCCCAGGTTCCCTCTCGCAGCTCAGCCCTCCTAACCCAGCTGGAAACCTCCCAAGAATCTTGAGACTGGCTCAGCCCAAAGGAGAAAGAGTCCTGCTCCCCAGGTGGGCAGAAAGCTGTGGTCTAGCCCGTCCCGCTCCTTCCATCACTGTCATGTCTCCACGTGGCTCGTCCAGGGAGCCGCACTGCCCCTGAGTCACGGGGGTCACACTGGGGCACGTACCCAGTTTGTTTCCCAGAGCCCAACTAGGTGCCCAGGAGCAAGGCTCTGGGAGAGCTTCCAGCATCAGGCATACACAGGGCCAGCCCAGCTCTCCACCCTAAACCAAACATTAATTCCTCCTGTTGGACCTCTTCTCAACATATTCTTATTTTGAGGTTCTGATCGCCCATCCCTGAAAAAAAAAAAGTTGTGTTGTCAGTGACCTTGTTAGAGTTACACTAGCTCATGCATTTAGAATCTCAGGGAATCACACCTGGGCGGTATCTACGTGCACTGTTCTTCCCGCCTTGAGAAACCTCTGGGCTTCACAAATTCCCTCATAGGCACGCTGGGGAGCGGGAAGTCATAATCTATTTAGCAACAAAAAGTTTAAACTTGTGTCCCATGCTGCATCCAGCCTCAGACATATTTTGTTTCAACCCCTACACTCTTAATTAACCATGTTTAAATTTTATTTAAACTTCATGTTTGGACTGGTTCCATAGTTTGTGGGGTCTGGTGCAATGTGAAAACGCAAACCCCTTGTTCAACGTTGAATAATTTCATGTGACACCAAGCACCGAGGCCCTTCTGAGTACCAGTCTCATGGGACTACACAGACTGCTTGTCTGTGAAGCCATCAGCCCTGCTGCCACATTTAAAGAGCAAAAGACTCTTAACCTCTCTCAAAAACTAGAAAAATTTGGTGCTCTAGGTTTTCCTCCCCTAATGGGACACAGAATTGGCTGGTGCTGAGAAGCCGCTTGCATTAGTTTGCTAGGGCTGCGGTGACAAAGTCCACGGACTGAGTGACTCCAATGACAGGAGTTTACCTTCTCACAACTCTCAGGGCTACGCAGCTGAGATCAAGGTGTCAGCAGGATGGCTCCTCTAAGGCCTCAGTCTTGAGGTTTCCTTCTCAATATGAGCACCCCCTCCCTATATCTTCACAGGGTCTTCCCTCTGTACTTGCCTGCGTCCTAATCTCCTCTGCTTATACAGACACCGGTCACCTTGGATGGGAGCCCACCCTACTGACCTTTTAATTGAATAACATTTTTAAAGGTTTTATCTCCAAATACAGTCAGATTCTGAGGTGTACTGGGAGTTAGAGCTTCAACATATAAAACTGTGGAGGGGACCCAACACGGTTCAGTCCAGTATACAGTTGTTCAGGCTTCCTTGGTGGCTCAATGGTAAAGACTCCACCTACAGTGGAGGAGATCCAGGTTCGATCCCTGGATTGAGAAGATCTCTGGAAGAGGAAATGCTTACCCTCTCCAGTATTCTGGAGAATCCCCTGGACAGAGGAACCTGGCAGGCTACAGTCCACAGGGTTGCAAAGAGTCGGACACAACTGAGTGAGTAGCACTTTCATTTTCACACTTTCACTTCAGAGAAGTGAAGGCACAGTGCTCCAGGTCAAAGCACCAGCCCTGTGCTCAGCAGCCACCATCCGGCCGTGTTGTGTGGGCTCTGTTTTCATCCCATTTTCTCTGAGAGAGGCAGCCGTGCTCCTCCCAGGAAGCATAAAGGCTGATGACACTATCCACCCTGACTACATACTCCCTGAAGCTCTGCCTACTAAGGTCGCTACTCAAGTGATCCTTGAAAGCACTATAATCAATTTCTTAAACACAAAAAATGTACCCATTCTGTCAGGATTAGACTTCAAGTGCAGAGCAAAAAGAATTGCCCCGGGGGTACAACTGACTACTCAGAGACTCCATCTGCAGGTTTTAGGAGAGGAAACTCACAGCCGCTGCAAAACTCTTCCTGGGGCTGATCCCACTGAACATCACCTGACCATAGAAGGGACGGCTCAACATGTCCGTGGAAACCCAACTCTACAGCTCCTTGGAGGCGGCACGCTCCCAAACAGGCCTTTGTACCTATTTGCTGAAATGTTAGCCAGATTATAGCTGAAAATTCTGCTAATTCTGGGGAGTTTTTGGTCTTGTGCCTGGAACTATTGAAACATGCATTCACACCTACCACATGTAACACTTAGCAGCATAATTTCCAGCACAACACTTTCATACTTTATTTTTAAAAGAAATAGAGCAGGGACTAAAGACCTGCACTCACTCTGCGGCTTTTTGCAGGAGGCTCCACAAAAGGTGGAGAGGATGGCTTCTTCGATGAAGGAGGGTTGTTCTGCATTTTTAAAGGAAAGGAGCCACACAAATCTTTGCTCAGAATCAGGGAACTCAGGATGCTGAAACCTAACATTTGCACCTGCACATAAATAGAAAATAATAATAATAATAATAATAAATGTGCAAGGCTCTGGCAAAAGAGTAATGATTATCTCATAAATCCCAGCAAAATAATTTTAAAACATCTTACTGTAGCCCCTTTTGTGTTAAAACTGAAAAAGGGAGGTTCTTAAAATTTTAGACTCGCCTCAGACCAGCTCTGCGCTTAAATGTCGATCTTTTCTCCCAGCCAGGGCAATTCCCCCAACTAGGTTACTTCTAAACAGGCATTGTCCTGTCGGCCTAAATTGCATGCCAGAATTACAAAACCCGCTCACTTTACACCAACGTCTCTATTTAGACTGCAGAGTTGAGAAAGCAAAGGCTATTTCAACTTCAACTCCCTTAGCAAACAGAAGAAAAGGCATCTGACCCGCTGACTTTTCCAGCTGGTCCTTGGGTCTGGTCGCCGGTCTCCGCCGCAGCGCGCGGGCGCCGACCGCCGATCTGCCACCAGGGGGCGCAGCATCCTTTGTCCTGACACAGGCATTGAAAGCAGGCTATGCAGCTGGCTGGGCCTCCCCGAAAATCTGACTTTCACTCCTTTCATGGTTTCTCTCTGGAACCAACCCACTCCCCGGCCCGCTTCATTCATTTTAAAACCGTTTCTTCTTCCCTGATGCTCACAGTCTCCCTCCATCTCATCTCAGATCTGGGCATGTTACTGGACTCTGGGCAAGTTTCTAAAAGGGCTTTTCAGAGGCACCAGCCAACCCCAGCTGCTCTTCCTCTGCAAAGCTTAGGAGACTGGGGCCCTCACTTATCATTTGCTGTCACTTGGAGGCCCCTCAGTTGAGGATGTTTTTAAAGATTCTTCCAGAAGGAAGGAGCCTCAAAGACAAGACTAGCTTCCTGGAAGAATTATTACATTCATTCTGTAATAGCCCTCCCCTTCCTCTCAAGAAATAATAACAAACAAATGAGATGACTGCCCCTCCCTCACCGCAACCTGGCAGTGTTCAGCTTCACCACCCCTCCTGCCCCTGAACAATCTCAGGTCAGCCTTTGCAGGTAGATACCTACCCACGGGGACCAGCTGAAGCATCCTTTCAGCTGCACCTCTTACCACTCCACGGTCCACCCCAAGCAAGGCAACTGCCTCCTCCTGCCCTCGACAGCTTGGCTGTATCTATTCTCCAGTAGAAAGAAATCCACCCAGATACCAAAGACTCAGTGTTGTCATCTTTCAGGGATAAAAAAAACAGCCGTTTCTACTTTAAAACACACTTGTAGCCCTGCCCCTACATACAGACAGAACACAGACAAAATGCAAACCCGTAGATCCCTAAAAATCCACTGTTCTGCAGGAGTAGGGCACAGGGTTCCTATCCAGGCCTTTGAAAGGCAGCTGCTCTATTTACATGGAAAGATTTCAAGTTTACAGAGTCTTTTCCCTGCCTCTCATTTTAGCCTCAGAACAACTCTCAGAGATAGGCAGCAAAGTCTCCAGTCCTGGAGTTAGTACAGGGTAGGGGCAGCACTTTGGAGGCAGTACTCAGGTGACCGGGGCCTGAGGAGAGCTGCGGGTCCAATTGCGGTCCCAGATGAGCCTCAGGATATCTGCACCAAGAGTGCCATGGTTTGGTCTCCTGAAAAAACGGTAGCGTGAGTAAGTGCCTAGATGGGGCAGGAAGAGAGGAAAGGAAGGGGTGATATTAACTCTAACCTGACCCTTGTTTTTATCTCTGGCTTTCTTCACTTCCATTTTCTCCCCACTCACCTTAGCTAATGCGAAAAGTGGAAGTACTGAGCCTGGGGACAGATAGCCCCAGCCAGTCCACCTAATGTGAGCTGGCTTTTCCTTCTTCATAAAGTAATGATAAGGTCTGTCTGATATGGAAGAGAGTCACTAAAGGACGAAAAAGGTCAGTGGTATTCTGGGCAGGGGGGAAGAGCAGAGTGGGAGACTTTTACTTTCATTTTATGCCCCCTTGTATTTTGATTTATGCATATTATTACTTTCATAATTTGATTTTAAAATTTTTATTGGGGCTAATGATGCTCCTCAGAACTGTTGTAGTGATGACTTACATAAAGTGTCTGGCATGCACGTGGTCTGGCACGGAGTTGATGCTTCCTGAACAGTAGTTTACTTTAGCAATCACAAGACCCTCAAAACTGAGCAAATGGACTGCAAAATCAAGAATCTCGGAGTATAGTGCAGACTCTGCTCTCAGCTCACTGTGTGCTGTTAGGAAGTCAGCTACCTTCTCTGAGCCTTTGTTTCCTCATCTGTAAAATTATAAGGTACAGGCCAGTTGATTTGAAAAACTATGGGGAGGACAGAGCAGGGCTCACCTCCCCCTCCAAAGTGATCGAGGCACCTTTTAAAACTCAGCTACACGCTTTGCAAAGGAGGTCTCTTAAGCTTGAGTTCATCAGAGACACTTCCTGAAAGTTGTCAACTAGGGTAGGGGAAAAGGGCCAGACACAGCTGAACAAGTTCTAAAATAATACAGGAATTAAATTAGGAAACAAAAATACATCAACACTCTGGGAAGGCCATCAGCTTAAGGGGGTGGGGGCAGGTGGGAAAAGATAGTTTAGGCTCTTCTTTGGGTGCAGTTGGCACCATGATGATTTCCTGACAAAAGAGTTGTCATTGGTTGGCAGAGGGGATGAAATTCAAGGCTCAGCCAGGGTTAGCCCCAGTCCAGTCTCCTAGGCTGAGAGTTTTATGTGGGCACAGGGCTGGCCTTGGAGAGACTAGACCCTCCCTTTAACACAACCATAAGGAGAGCTGCCCAGGAGAATGGATGAAAACACCTCTGAGGTTTCTTCCAACATTACCTGAACCACCACCACTATCACCGCCACAACAAAAGTGGGGAGACTGGGTCATAGAAGGCAGAGATGCTCAGACAATAACACTTCAGCAGCTGGATTGGGGAGACCTTTTCTGGGGTAACACAGCTCCTGAGAATCCAATGGAGGCTTGTTTCTGGAACACGCATGGATTCACTTCCCAGCCTGCTCAAAATCAAATTTTTCCTTATAGTCTCCTTTGCCAGTGCTGGGCCTTTGGGAAGAGGATGGCAGGTAGTCTGATGGGTAGGAAGGTTGAAACTCCTTTCACCCTGTGGTCTTCTTCCTATTTAAAGCAGCACCGCCTGTCGCAGGAGCCTCTTGCCAATATTGCAGGCAGGAATATTTTTCTGACATTGTAAGGGGGGTGTTCAGAGCATATGGGAGGCCCTTTCCCAAGGCCATTGCAGGGTAGAAATTGGTTTCACCCGCTCCCCAGGAGGAATCTTCAGCCTCCCCCCCGCCCCCACTCTGGAGGTCAGACTCAAAAAGTATCTACATTTCTATTGTTTAAAAAAAGAGAAAAGTGGAATTTTTTTGTGTGTGTATCTCTGAATTATCTGACTATGCCTGTTACAATGACATCTCCTCCCAAAGCCCGTGTTGTCACTGCCTAAAGAGAAGGTAGTGTTTTCTGTTCTTGTGGGATCTGAAATAACGGTACCAAAGTATGGGGACACCTGAAAGACCCCTCCCTTTTTTTATGAGGCTATCGATATAAGAGACGGAAAGGGGTGGGGGGAGAGGGTGGAGGAAGGAGGTTCCTGTAAGAGAGGCATCCGCAGGTAGCAGCAGCTCTGCCTGATTTCCAGAGAAAAACCAAGTAAATACAAACTGCTCCATCAATCATCACACTTTGACAAACCCATATTCCTCGAACTTCAGTGTCTTTCAGAGAAATACCTTCTGTTGTACATTACAAGTCAATTTCAATGGCAATTCTGAATGTCTGGCCACTTGTTAAAATGCTTCTGCGCTTGCTTTTCTGTGTGGTTCTTTTCTGTGCCCGTTTGTATCTCTAATAAGCAGCATTGTTTATTATCCTTGGGTCCGTGCCCCTGGGACTGAACTGAAATAGAACAGGAGTGCCGAGTTTGAGCGCTGGAAAATACTTCGGGTTTCCCAGGCCCCTGAGGGGTCTCTGGGGCAGAGGAGACAGCCACGTGGGGAAAGCCCACCCATGTGTGTGCGCCCTGCGAAGGGCAAGCTTGCAAGAGTTGTTCCAGACTCCCTTAGGTCCTGGGCAAGGATGCCGAGATGAGTCCACAGGAAGGATGGGAAATGCCACTAAGGTCTGGGACTAGGGGTGTGACTTAAGGGCCAAACAGTCTAATATTGCCAGGATCATAAAAAGAGACTGTGGCGCGGGAAAGGTTCTGAGCTGTCTTTTAGATTCGAAGTCTCAATACTCATCCCCGTGCAATTAATTCTCACGAATAAATTCTCTTTCTTCTACATAGCCCCTTAGTCTCTGCTGTCAAAACGAGCATCCTAAACAAGACGAGGATTACCCCCCTTCTTCCCTGCAGTTGCCTAATATTTCTCCCCATTTCGTTTTCAGCTTTGTGTGCTTTGTGACCACGGGGATGGAAGCGCGTGCGCCGAGAAATAAAGCTCCACTGTACCCCTAGCTACAGAGACTTTCCGCCCCCTCCAACCCCCAAATCGGCCCTTCCGTAAGGCCTCTCCCAATTCCACTGCTCCCGAAACAGAGTGGGGTTCGTTATCAAAAAGCAGAAACCCGCATTGGAGATACAACCCGGCATGCCTTCCGCGTCTGGGGGAAATTTTTCCGGTTTAGCCCAGCCTGCGTTTAAATGTCCACCCCAATTTAATGTCAGGGCGGGCTCTGCCGGAGGGTTTGCCGGAAAGAATGTTATTAAATCGCGTGAGCTAGACCCTGGCTGTGTGCTTCCCAAGCGAGACTTCTAGACCCAGCGCCCGGCCCGAACTGTCCTTGCCACAGGTTCCTGTGAGAGACAAGCCCCTGTCCCAACTTCCGAAATTTCCTCCAACAGGCTGCTGCAAAGACTGCTCAAATTGTCCTTCCTAGCTCCACTCCCTCATCCAGTTAGTTTGTTTTAAAATACAGAGATTCTGTTTGCTCGTAAGAACAGAGTGATTTCCCTCAAGCAACTCCTGCAAGAGCTTTAAGCAGCCTCTGGGTTGCAGCGCGTCCAAGCGTCTGAGGAGTTTTCCGAATTTCCAGAAGTAGTAAAGGGAATTTTGGTGCCGGAGAAAGTGCGGAGTATGCAAGTGCCGGGTGGGGGTGGGCGCCGAGGAAGATGCCTGGAGGCTTTTTGTTTTTTAAAGTTAGACTTGCACCGAGGTGCCAGTACAAACGGCACTGCTTCGTGGTTTCCTAATTTAGAGAATCGAGCTGAGTTTGGGCCCATCCCTGAAGCCAGGGGCCCCGCTCAGCGTACTATTAACAGTTTTCCAAGAGCGAGCAGGAGCGGGCGCAGCTCACTGGGCACTGCCAGGCGCAGCTGACTTTGTCCGCTGCTCCCGGCTCTCCGCTCCTCTCTCCTCTCGCGCCAACCCCAGAACCATCCCATCGCTGCCAGGATTGCACCGGGGAAGTGAGGGCCGAATGTCTAGGCTGCGGAATCTCCCCACAGTAGTTTCACCCGGAGCTGGCAAAGCTTAAATATCCAAGGTTGGGTCGCACGGGCTGCATTAAACTGGAGCACAGATGCGGTCGCCAATGGAGCAAGGAGAAGAAAAGTTGCTTTCGGGGAGTCACTTTAAATAACCCCATTTTCTCTCCAATCTCCAACTTCTCTCGAAATAGCTCGAGCTGTGCCATTTGGAATGGCACTCAATGAGCTAAATAAGCCACTTCAGGCTGTAAACTCATATCCGATTTGAATTCTTTTTTCCCCTCAGTAGTTACTAGAGAACCCAGCTCGGCTTTGGAGCGACAGGTATTTATTTCAGAACTGGGAGATTCGCCTTCGAAACGTCGTAGGCTCCAGGGCAAAAGAGGAAAAGGCTGTGTTGCACTTGGATGATTAATTGAATTATGCCTTTCCCTGGTGTGCAGTGAGGAAAAGCAGGATGCCAGGCAGTATGTGAAATGGGCGGCGGCAGCCTCGCGCTCCAACAAGCGCACCACACTTCCTTCCCAGGGCACGGGGAGAAGTTGGGTTGGGCCACTGTGTCCTGCCTCCAGCAAGGATGTGCACCAGCTGGAATGTCGTCCCCGCAGCACGATTCTGGCTGTGTGGTCCCCTCCCCTTCGGGGGCACTCTCCCAAAGGTGCCCGCTGGAGTCCGTGGACGCACGTGGTACACGGAGACCCGGCGCGCGACTCGAAACCGCGCATATCACCCCAAAGATCCCAGGCGCACACAAGGCCCTCGCCGGGTGAGGGAAGGTGGGGGACAGAGCCCTTGAGCCAGCGGGTCTAATCCCGCTTTGGCAGACAAGCTCTGAGCTGTCATGGGGTAATGCTTTCCGCACCGACACAAATCGCGGAACTCCGGCTCTGCCTGGTCAGTCTCCTAGAGAAAGGTTCTCAAACTTTCCGGAGTACTGGCCCCTAGAAGCCTCTAGGGCCATAGGCGAACCTGACCCGGGAGACTTGGATCTTTAACCGCCTGAGGACCTGGCGTCCCAATAACACCCAGCCGGCTCCCCTACGCCTTCCCCAGTACGGCTTGCTTGCCCTGCGTCTCCACCGCTAACCACGCTACCCAAACTTTCCAAAGTTTTCTACCGCTTTACCACCTCCAGTTCGCTTCGGCTGGAGCGGACGAGAGGAGAAAAAGACTCCCCCCCACCCCCACACCCTCCCTCCACCTCTCTTTCTCGCCTCTCCCTCCCACCTTCGGCCTCCCGTGTGAGTCCAAACCTTGCAAGTCGGAGCGTGTGGCGGTGGAGCCCCCGAAGGCACGGACTCTGCAGGGGACGGATTTCGCGCCGCATCCCCCACTCTC
>SJXQ01009074.1:114367-145679 GCA_006408695.1 Aepyceros melampus
CACTCAGCGGAGTGTGGCCTGGGAAGGTGGGAGGTTTCCCGGCCCATTCAAATGGCAACTCAGCAGTAACAGTAAAACCGCTTCATCGGCGGGTGAGATGCCTGTGGCGGCTTTTTAAAAGGCGTGGTGAGTGGGGATGAAGAGGGAGGCGAGAGGAGAAAAATTAAGGTAGAGGAGGAAGGCAGTGGATAAAGTTGTGGGTGTAAGCTGCCCTGATTCTTAACTCCTCATCCTGCCACCTCCGAGTTTGAGCAGTTGACAAAGCTGTCAGTCTTTTAAGTCCCAAACTTCTCGAGGGCCGGGTGGAGGAGAGGCACCCTAAGCCCCCAGAGCCAGCGGCACCCAGCCACACTTGGCTTGGGGGCAGGAGACTCCACTGTGGTTTACTTTGAGTATAAAGGATCCGTGCACAAAGGAACCCCCACTTCCCTTTGCCATCCCCACCCCCACCTACCCTTCCATAGTCCTAGGGCTGTATTTATTTATTTTTCATCTCTGGCACCCGAGATTTCACTGGGAGATTTTAAGGCAGGAGAGGAGAGATGGAAGGTAAGATTAAGCAAAGGACTGGCTGAGGAATAGAGAGGTATTGAAAACCCAACTTAGGTGAATTTGGGAGTGTTTTAAAATTTCATTTCCTTCAGAAGCTGTCTGCTGTAGACCAAAACCTAGTTCCATTACTGGAACAGGAAACTAGAAGTCTCTCTGGAAACAAAGAAGTGAAAGGCTTGAGGGACACCCCTTTCCCCTGCCTCTCCTCAAGTGAATAGAAAGCAACTCTCTGCTCAGCGTTGTGACACCTAGCTGCCCTAGCATGTGGATGGTCATTTCCTTTCAGGAAGGCCAAGGAGCGGGTAGGGAGTGACCCAGAGCCTGATGGCTGTGCCTTTATCTTCTGGGATGGACCTGGAAAGGGCCGCGGGTGTAACACCAGAGATGGGGCAGTGCCTTGGCAGTGTCACTGGAGGGATGAGGAGCCATCCTTCTTCCTTCAAAGCCCCTCTCCTGATTATTTATAACTTCAAGTTTATATTTCAAATCTTGAGGCTTAGTTGTTGTTGTTTTTTTAAGTAGAACATTTACCAATGTGTTTGGAATTATTTTTGTATGGTCCCTATTACTGTTCTTTGTAGGATTTTCTTCTCCTTTTTGTCTTTTCTTTCTCCCCTCCTGCAATATTGGCAGCCCCATAGGAAGAGCTTTAGTGGGGAGGGTGAAATGGACCAGTTCATTTTTACTACCACAAAAAGCAGCCTACACACCAACTCTCCATTCTTAATATAATCCTTTTAAAAAATTAATAAAACAGTCACTTAGGCAGGAACTGGTTGGGACTGAGAAATTGCTAATACTAGGACACTAGCTAATCCTGTCTCTTTAAGAAAAATCCATAAAGCTCTTCCATCAGCCCAGTGTCTGGGAAAGAAGCAAACTCAGTACTTGGAACAAAAGAGACAAAGAGGCCAAACAACAAAACAAACAAACAACTCCCCCTATCCCCCCCTCGGAGACAACAATAGACGAGACACAGCAAGTGCAGTTACTGCCTGGCCCGCCCGCTGCTGTCCCACTGCCAAGTCTCCTGCATTTGGCTGGAGACTTTCTCTCTCACCCCACTCCCACTCGCCACCCCCCTTCCTCAGCCCTTTCCTGTCTTTCTCTGTGTGTGCCTCTCTCTGTGTGTCCTTCTCTTGGGGTCTGGCTGTGTGTGTGTGTGTGTGTGTGTGTGTGTGTTTTGTCCCGGTCTGTCTCTGTGCTGCTTTTGTTTTCACTTGATGTTGCTCTGTCTCAGACCTTCATATTCTCTCTCCCTGTCCCCCTCTTTCACACCCCCGCCCCCAGTTTAAAGGCTCACAGCATATTAGCATACTCTGCCCTTTATATATTTACTTGCTGGCTCTTTTCTGGGCATCTCCTAACAGCCTTCCAGAACTTGTTTCTCTGGGTCGTCAAGGTGGCCTATTTTGTATTTTGTTGGCAGCCCTTTCTGCCAGGAGAATCCCAAAGTCCATTTGCACTTGGGTGTTTAACTGCTTCTCCTGTTCAGGTCTTTGAGCTTTTTCTATAAGGCTCCAGGCACACTTTGTCTGCCTGTCCCCAGCAGTCCTTTTTCCTCTTCTTGGCTGTTGCTCCGGCCTCTCATGCATGCCTGCCTTTGCTTTCTCTCACGGTCTTCCCCCCCGACACCCCCCAATCCAGCCTTTTCCTTCCTTTCCCCTCCTCTCCACCGAACTTTAATACAATGCTATAAACATCTTTGCCTGGCGATGACTTTTCTTTGTAAAGTGAATATAAACCCTTGGAAGGTAGGGAGTGGAGAAAAAAAAGAGAAGGATCAATCAACGGAGCCTGAACCATGGAGCAGGCGTCCCTGCCAACAGCTCCATCCTTTTCACACTTTTCTCTCCCTAATAAACCCTTTTGTGATATTATCTCCTCCTGAAGCATCTGTGTGAGCTCCAGGGAGACACGGGATGGGAATAGGGGAGAACCTGGTCAGCTCTCCTCAGCTGGGGAGGGAGATACAGCCTCATGACTATGTAGCCCCCAACCCAGCACCTCTCCCCTTCCTCTCAGGAAAACAACACAGAGGTTGTTGGCAAAAGGGGCAAGGTCTTTGATGCCTGTTTCAGAGGTGCCTCTTTAAGAGACATATGTGATGACTACTTGAAAAGAAGGTTCTCCAAGGCTACTCCAAGCTTATCCAAGGCAAAGGGAAGCTTCCAACTATCAGAAGGTTGTGGGCTGAAGAAGGCTGAGCTGTTTGTCTAAAGGAGATCTGAGAATTCCCAGTTGGTGGTGCAGGGCAGTAAAACAGTGGCACTCGCCCCTCCCACAAAAAAAGAAAACAAATCTTGGCCAGTAGGCAACAGAACCAGGACAAATGATCTCCCTTGGCTTTAACCCTTCCTCTTTTCCCCCTTTCCTCAATAATATACAGGCAAAGTCGATGCCAACAACATTGGAGAGAGGAAAACCAATTAGCTTGAGGACATGATAAAAAACAGAAATGTAACAGGAAAGTTATCCGCATTGTTTGGTTGCTTGGTGACAAGGGCAGTATTATGAAACACTGATGTGATAAAACACATATGCACAAACATATACACAGGTGTATATGTATGTAGATTTAGTCCATGGAAAAGAGAGGAAATTGGAAATCAGACAAGCCTGACTTGAATATAACCTGGCCACTCATTAGCTGGGCAACTATACCCACCTCACAGTGGTGTTCTATAGTGTCTGCAGAATTGCATTAATGAAAAAGCCAAACGCAATGTCTGGCAAGCAGTCTGTGCTCAATAAGTGAGTCCTCCCTAACTGTGTTCCTTCCTCCCTCCATCCTCCCTTTCCTTCCTTCCTTCCTTTCTTCTTTCTCACTCCATTGGCTTTCTCCCTGAGCCTTCTATCATGCAAATAAAGGGGAAACCATCCAAATTGCCTCAGTTTCCAGACCCTGAGGGAAATTTGAGCTCTCGCTGAGTCCCAGTATTGGAACAGGGCAGACCACACCATAGCTTACTCCTTCTATGCCCAAATACCACCAAGGCTAGTTTGTCCTTGGATGGCAGTATTTGGCTACTACTGCAGCACCTCCCTTAGGGTCTTTCTTTTCAACAGTTAGCAGGGAGAGAATCCTTTCCCCAAATCCAATCTTTTACATGTTTTATTAGACACTGTGTACCCTGAGAGCCTCTGTGTGGGTGCATATATTAAAAATCACACTCTAACCAAGAGGTCTAAGAAGGGAGAAGCAGAAAAGAGTATGTTCTAATGAACTGTGATCCTGACCCTGAATTGCTCACTTGGGAAGGCTGTTTTCTTGGTATTTTGACCTTGTCAACATGACTGATTTTTTTCCCCCTCTAGAGGAGTCACTCTCTGGTTAAGCTGTTTCTTGGGCAGTGTTTTGGGAGGACACTTCAGTGCATCTGGAAGCGTTCACTGGTTAAGGCGCTGTCCTGACCCTCATCAGGGACTGTTGCCAGGACGCCTTCTCTTCCTTTCTCTTTCCCCAAAGCTGAACCAGCTTGTGACAACGGCAGGCAAGCCCATGAGCCATGTGTGGCAGGGGCCCTAACTCCAACTCGTGAGAGAGTGAATATATGAAAAACGTTCCCACCTTGGACTTCCTTTCTCTGTGTATCTTATTGTCTTTTCTACAGCTACTCCATTTCCATGTTTCTCTGGCTTCCTGTACATTTTCCTATTTTATCTCCACCTTCCCAACCATGGAGAGGCACTGATAGTGGAGCATATTCTGTGAGGGCGGAGAGCTCCTCATAACCTCTCCCCAACACTTCCCATCATTTCTCGTCTCTTCTTCTCTGCCTTCATCACCAGGCCTCTGCTACCTATAACCAGGGTATGGTTGTGTCTTTGTCTCTCTCCCTCTTCAGGCACCGCTGTTTCCAGGGGGGGAGCCTTTCTGTGAACTGCAAATAGAACCCTCTGTCCTTCCTGAAAACACCTTTCTCACTTCAGATTTCCACCCCCATACACCAGGTTCTCCTGGGCAGTGGACAACCTGTGCCATCGTACATGAGCAGTCTGAATTTCCCTCTTTGACAGGTAAGAGTGTTGTTGGGCACTTAGTCATTGAGGGATGTCCCCTGAAAATGGAAAAGACCATGAAGTGTGACGCCAGGAGGCTAGCAGCCTCTGAGACCTTCCAAAGACTTGTCTTCTACTCTTCTTGGGCTCCTGTCCAAGAAGAAGCCTGAGATTATGTCTCATTATTTTGTTTCTGACCTACATTCTTCTACTAAGGCCTCATTGCCATAACCAGTGGCAGCAAGGCATTTGTTACTGCAGAGAGTACAATGGATATTGATGTCTAAATAAGCAAACCCCTAAACACTGGTAAGTCCTCTGTCCTTTGCTTGACTTTGCTTCTAGTGGGCCAGCTTTTGTATTAAAGGAGTCAGTACCTTTGGGACTACCTGAGAGCTTTAAGTTGGTACTACTGCCCATGGTTAAAGCTAAGTTTGGAAAATTGCCCCATGTAAATACCAGCATCAAATGAATAGATTCCAAACTACATTATTCCGAGTTGGCAATGTAATTTGCATTCTTCACATGGAAAAGGTTTGAAGAGCAGGTTAGTTTCCTGTTTAAAAGAAAGGTTTGCTCCTAATTGCTAAGTTACCATGGTTCTGTTCTGATCCCATTCTATAGAACAAGAAACTTCTCCATTTTGGAATCTTTGGAAAAATACTTTATCCTGGGAGGTGGCTCACAACCCTGGCTGCATTAGAATCACCTAGGGAGATTTTAAAAATTACCAGTGCCTGGTATTCCCTCAATCCAATTAAATTCAAATCTCAAGGGGTGTGGTATGGGCATCGGTATTTTTTAAAAGTTCCCTTGGGTGATTGTAATGTTTAGCCAAGGTTGAGAACTACTAATTTATAGGTTGAGAGCACAGTACATCATGGTGAATAATATTTATTCCTTTAATAGGTGTGCAGAGAACTCCTACTAAAGGAGATGGTTTGCTGGGGACAAAGAGATGAAGTTGATGGACACTGCTCTGTGCTTCTAGGATTTAGTGGGCAAATGCTAACAACATAGGTGTCTGAACAGAACCTCTGGGAAGCATGATCAACTTGGCTCCTGCAAAGATCATGAGACAGGAAGTTAGAACTCCCAGTTCCAATTCAGGTTCTAGCATGAGCTAGGGAAGTGACCTTGGACAAGTCTCTTTGCCTCTTTGGGTCTCAGTCTGATCATCTGTAAAAGAAAGCAGCCGAAATGCAGTCTAATATTTGTGCTGGTGTCCTCTAGCCTTACAGCGTGTTGCTAAATTCTCTGACACCCATAAGCTGAGCCAGGCAGTTACCAAACCTTTTTGGAGGCTGGCTCCTTTCACTCATACATAATGCTGTCAACTGCCCTTCTGATGTTCCACCAAATCTCTTTATAAAACCCTAAGTATCAGAGTGTTAATTTTTAAGTAATACTGGGCTCCCTTAATTCTCTCCCCTGCTCTCTTACAAATTAGCAGATGAAGGGATAGAGTGGTGGTAATGTCTAGGAGCAGTGGGTAATGACTAACAGAAGTTTATCCAGTTGGATAAATGTCTTGTGGATTGCTGCTGGGGTCAGTGTTAGTTCTGGTCTTAATTAACATCTTCATTAATAGTGTGGGAGAGGGAATAAACAATAGCTAATGATATTTGCAGATGGTGGTGAATTCAGAGGTGTTGCTACTACCAGCGAGAGCAACAAGAGCCATGGGGATATCAGAGATGGGAACAAGAAGTGATTATAATGATGTTTGTTCTGGAAAAGGCAGAATGGAACCTTTAGCAGGGGAAATGACACAGGAGGCTGGGAAATGCTGAAAGAAACAAGCATTGCTATATTTGTAACTTGGGTAGGCCTTTGGCAAACAAGGCAGCTAATAGCCTTATGACTTTGGTTGCCTGTACTGGGGTGCTTGTCTTGAACAGCAATAATAATCATCAGGAAAATAATAACAAGAATAATATTCAACATTTATTGAGTGCTGAGAGTATGCCAGGTAAGGTTCTAAGTGGTTTGTTGATACAGTTTTTAATCCCTCAAATCGTGGTACACTATCTTAAGCTCTCTAAAAGATTCTGGCTGCAGCCTTGCTATGGCTTGTGGACTTCTAGGTGTGAATAGACCTAGGAGGCGAAAGGGAAAAGGACAGAAATGGATCCTCAAAGTGTGTCCTGTGCTCTTTCCTCAGGCTTCAGAGAAAAATCTCCCACCTTTAATTTTTCCTGACCCCAGCATTTCTACCATCTTTTTCTTTCATTAGAGAATTGCTGGATTAATGAGGTTAATGAAGTAGGCAGAAAAATCATGCAAAAGAAAAGGATGGAAGGGAGGGAGGAGAAGAGAAAGGAGGGAGAGAGAAAGAAACCCGAAATGTATTGCCCACCTCCAGAAGTCCTGCAGTAGCAGAAGGGGTAAAGCTAGGTACCTTTCACAGACTTTCTGTTTAACCATCACACATCTCATTCTCACAATGATTTTCTCTGGTAGTCAGTTCTGTTAATGAAAGAAAGACTCAGAGAGGCTGAGTCACTGGCTTTGAACACACAGCTGCTAGGTTGAGTGAGGTTCACACTCCAGTTGGTTTACTCCCAAATTCATGTCCTTTCCAACCTTGAATACATGTTTTCTTTTTTTTCAATTTCGCCCTGTCCAGTTAGTGACAACATACAGGCACTCATAGAAAGCCAGAAGGTAGAAATATTAAGAAGAGAATAAACACTGAAGAGCAGGGGGATAAAGGGAAAGTAGCCAGCACACACATCCACTGCCCAATTCAATCTGATTGAATTATTTATAATTATATTTTGAAATTAGGAAAAATGGAATTTGCAAACAAGAAAGGCTTCAAGACAATGGAACCCATAATAATGTAGATTTGACCTTGAGGGAATTTGGCAGAGAGCATTAGTGTCTGAGACGAAAGCAAACTGAAAAGAAAAACATTTGAATGCTATAAAAGCCAAGACTCTTCTTGGCAAATGTGGAAGCCCAGGGCCAGATGGATGCCAAAGGTCTTCAAAATGATATCAGAGGAGCTTCAGGAAGTTGGAAACATGTGGCCTGGGCATGCGGCTGCTCCCCACCTGGGCCTCCCACCTCCCTCACTATGGAATGGGGGTCCAAATGCCAATTTAGGGTTAGTGCCAGGAATTGAACTTTTAAAAATGATGAGATGTACATTTCAGAGCAGCTGCATAAAAGGTATAGTTCGAAGAATAATTATAAACAACAGTGTAAGCATAACCCAAGTCAAGAAAGATAGTGTTGCCTGAACCTCAAAAGTCTCCGCCTCCCCATCATCTCCCCCTCCTGAGAGGGATGATCATGGTCCCATTTTTCCTATGATCATTGCTTTGCTTTTGTTTTTGTACTTGAATTTTAGTGCTTATGCAGGCCTATTTTTGAATTTTACATAAATAAAATCACACTGCATGTACTCTTTTATGACTTCTTTTCTTTCAATCGTATGTTGTATGTAAATACACAGCAGTGTATTTCCCCATTCTGTCTTTGTGGGGACTTTTGGTTTTTTCTGGTTTGCAGCATCCATGAACTGTTCTAATGGGAACTTCTTGTCCACATCACCTACTGCACATGTGTAGGACTTTCCCCAAGCAGGGGCCAGAAACCTACTGTGTGCAGGCCAAGGAGAACCCACTTCTTGTTTTCTACGGTCTGGGAGCTAAGAAAGGTTTTCACGTTTTCAAATGAATGAGAGGAATAAAAGAAGAAAAACATCTCATGATACATAAAAAATAAACACTTCATTCCAATTCAGTGTTCATCAATACAGTTTAATTGAAGCGCAGTTGGTCTCACTTATTACATGTCATCTATGGCCGCTTTCCTCTAATGCGAACAGAGGCAAGTAGGTGCATCAGAGACTTGTATGACCTGCAAAGCCTACAATTTGGATTGACTGCAGAATATTTCATTTAAAATGAACATTCGGAAGCTCACTTAAGGAAGAAAGCTTTCAGTAGTTTCAACATGGGGACAGCAGAGTTTGCAATCAAGCACAGGACTTTTCTAAGTATGTAAGAAGGAAGATTTAGTTATTCAGTCATATCCGACTCTTTGCAACCCCATGGACTGTAGCTCACCAGGCTCCCCTGTTCATGGAATTCTCTAGGCAAGAATACTGGAAGGGGTTGCCACTCCCTTTCTCCAGTGGATATTCCTGACCCAGAGATTGAACCGGGGTCTCCTGTGTTACAGGCAGATTCTTTACCATCTAAGCCACCAGGGAAGCCCTTCTAAGTGTGTGGTACTATGCAAATACCTTGACCCAAGACTGGGAAATTGACCTCACCTAAAACATTTGGTTCTCTTAAAAAAAAGGCTTTCTGATCCAGTTCCAGAGTGTATTCCTAGATGGGAAATTATAAAGATCTTAGATAAAATAAGATGCTATATGCAAAAAGCTGGTCCAATGACTGATAACTTGTAGGAATTACTATGAATCGAGGCAACCTTCCCACTAACCTTTCACCTGGGCTTTCCTGCCCCCAAGAGGTCAGTCTATACAGTTTGTTTCCAAAAAAGTTCAGGTCTCAGCTGGCTGTCAGTTGCCATTATAGCAGATGATGGTTTGGCTTAATACTACAACAACTGCACACACTTTGGGGTTCATGCATTTTTATCAAAGATCTTTGAATTAAGATGACATTTAAGCTCAAAGGACTGAAAGAATTAAAATGCACACGTGTTATTTCCAGCTCTAAGTAAGAAGAATATCTGAGTGTATTCAAGGTTTCTTAGAGAAAACTTGTTAACAAACAAATAAAACACTAGGAGAGTACATCAAAAGACCAACAGAAGAGTTCATCCAAAGATAATACTACAGAGAACAAATTTAGAGAACTAACACTACTTGATTTCAAGTGTTATTATAATGCTATAGTAATTGAGACAGTGTGTTATTGGCCTCCAGAGAGAAAAATGGATCAGTGAAATAGAATAGGAAGTCTAGAAAATAGACCCGTACATATATGGACAATTGACTTTCAACAAAAGCATAAAGGCAATTCAGTGGAGACAAAAATAGTCTTTTCAATAAATGGTATGACACAACTGTGTATCCATATGGGAAAAAATGAACGTCAACCCATACCTTACACAATATACAAAATTTACCTCAAAGTGGACCTCCTTGTAAAAGCATAAAACCACAAATTCCAAAAGAAACAAAGAGAAAAATCTTTTTGATTTTGGATTCAGCAAAATATCTAAGATATGAAACCAAAAGCAGGATCCATAATTTTGACCTCCTCACAATTTAACATTCTACTCTTCAAAGAACACAGTTAAGGGGCTGAAAAGCAAAGCGACAGTCTGGGAGAAAATAGTGTAAATCAAATGTCTGATAAAGGACTTGTATCCGTAATATACAGAAAAAAACTTTAATCACTTGGCAATAATAAACAGCTCAGTTTTTAAATGGGCAGAAGATTTTGAACAAACCCTTTACGAAAGAAGATTTAAGAATGGCTAATACGCACATGGAAAGATGTTCAACACAATTTGCCATCAGAGAAACAGATGTTCAGATGACAGTGGGCCACACACCTAACGCACACCTGTTAGAACGGTGAAGGAGAAAACAGTTGGTCATACTAGACTGGTGAGGGCAAGGAGAAACTGGAACTCTCAAACATTGCTGATGGAATTGTAAATGGTACGGCCACTATGGGTGACAGTTTGACAGTTCCTTCAAAAGCTGACCCTTTAAAGAGATACCTACCACATGCCCTCAAATTTCTTTCCTAGGTATTTACCTGAGAGAAACAGAAGTCTATGTCCATACAAAGACTAGTATACAAACGTACATTGTAGCACTACTTGTAATACCCCCAAACTGGAAGCATTCTAATTGCCCATCAACAGGTAGTGGGTAAGTTATAGTATAACACACAAGAGAACACCACTCAGTAATAAAAAGAGATGAATCGTCGATACACATAACAATATGAGTAAATGTCAAAGTACACTGAATGAAAGAAGTCAGGTGAGAAAGAGTACAAGCTGAGTGATTTTATTTGCATAAAAATATAGGCCATACAAACCAAGTTATAATGACAGAAGCAGATCAATCCTTTCAAGACATGGGAAGCAAGAGAGAGGAATTATCATGAGGCATAGAAATCCTTTTGGAGGTGAAAAAAATTATTCCTATCTTGTATGTGGTATAATTTCAGGAATTTATACCCATGTTAAAACTCATTAAATTGTACACTTCAACTATGTTTCGATTTATTATATGGAAATTAATCCTTAATATATATATTTTTAAAACTCACAAAAATATTATAATGTTAAAGGAGCAAAATTGTAAATGGAAAGATAATTTGCAACAGACAGAACTGACAGAGGTCTCGTGTCCAGAATGTGTAAAGAACTCCAAATTAGAAAAGAAAAAAGAGCCCAGCTAAAAATGGATGAAATATTTGAACAGACATTTCACAAAAGAGACTATCCAAATAGTCAGTAAGCAGGTGAAAAGCAGCTTAATCTCATTAATCAATTGCAAAGTGCAAATTAAAACCACATTGAGAGGAACTTCTAGCGGTGAAGAATCCATCTGCCAATGCAGGGGCACAGGTTTGATTCCTGGTTAAGGGAGATTCCATATGCCACAGGGTAATGCCACAACTACTGAGCCTGTACTCTAGAGCTGGTGAGTCGCAACCGCTGAGCCCACGTGCTGTACCTACTGAAGCCTGAGCAGCTACAGCCCGTGCTCTGCAGCAGGAGAAGCCAGCAAAATGGGCAGCCATGCACCACGGCTAGAGGGTGGCCCCCACTCACTGTAACTAGGGAAAGCCCTCACAGCAGTGAAGACCCAGCACAGCCACAAATCCATAAATGATTTTAAAAGTTAAAAAAATTTTTAAAAACCATACTCAGGTATTTCTATTCTCCAGAAACAAAAGGAAACCAATACAAAGTGTTGGTGAAAATGTGAAACAACCAAATCTCTCTTATACCTGGTAGAAGTGTAAATTAATACAATCATGTTGGAAATTTTTTGTCATTGTCTACTAAAAATTTTCATAGGTTACTTCATAACCCAGAAATTCTCCTAGATGTACACCTAAGAGAATGCATATATATATATATACACACACACACACACACACACACACACACACACACACATACTGGAAAGCATATAGAATGCTTCTATTCCTTTTATTTGTATTGGCTCCAAACTGGAAAAAACCCAGTGGTGGTCAAGCGTACAACAGATAAATGATGGTGTTGTGTGCATACAATAGAATTCCACACTGCAATGTGGAAAAACAAAACAACTTTGTTTTTTTGCAACAGCAGGAAGAGCTCTCAATATGAAATGTTGAACAAAATTGTTCAAACATAAAAGAGTAAATATCATATGCTTCCTTTTTACATAAAGTTCAAAAGCAGACGATACAACTTTGTATTGTTAGAGATGAGAATAGTGCTGTCTTTGGGAAGGATGATGAGAGTAGTAATTGGCAGAGAATGGGATGTGGTTTTTTTAATTGCCAGTAATTTTCTATTTCTTAAAATGAATAGTGGTGGTATAGGTTATCCACCTAACTATTAATATACACTTATGATGTGCACTTTTCTACAGCCTGTTGGAGAGAAGTGTGTTCTTTTCTTTGCTATATAATATTCCATTGAATGATTGGATGATTGTTTATTTTTTAAAAGCTGAGAAGAGAGAGGGAAGTAGTCACTTAGGTCTACCCCTTTAGAGATCCAAAGAATGAAGACAAAGACGCTAAAGAGTCTTTTCTCCTTAGTGACTAAGTCTTCTTGGGCGTTTAGTGTTACTCCGTAGTTGTGCTAAGTTGTACCCACACTATGGCTGCCTGTTAGGGAGTTGTGGGGCCTAGAATGAGCCCTACAGGTAAAGAGGAGAGATTTTAAAGTTGGGCAAAAAGTCACTGTATTGTGGGGAAGGGTGTGCAGGGGAGAGGAAAATGTTTGCATGAAACTGGTGGTGAAGAGCCAAGGGCTGGGCACAGACTGCCTAAGTCCATAACTTACCTTTGAAACTTGAAAGCTATTGACCTTGGTTAGGTAAGTTTGTTTCTCTGTACCTTAATTTTCTCATCTGTAAAGTAGAAACAGTATTGTACCTGTTCTTATAGGATAGGTAAGAAGATTAAGGATGCCCTAGTGGCTCAGACTGGAGAAGGCAATGGCAACCCACTCCAGTACTCTTGCCTGGCAAATCCTAAGGATGGAGGAGCCTGGTGGGCTGCAGTCCATGGGGTCGCACAGAGTCGGACACGACTGAGTGGCTTCACTTTCACTTTTCACTTTCATGCACTGGATTAGGAAATGGCAACCCACTCCAGTGTTCTTGCCTGGAGAATCCCAGGGACAGGGGAACCTGGTGGGCTGCCGTCTATGGGGTCGTACAGAGTCGGACACGACTGAAGCGACTTAGCAGCAGCAGCAGTGGCTCAGACAGTAAAGAATCCGCCTGCAATGCAGGAGATGCGGGTTCAGTCCCTGGGTCGGGAAGATGCCCTGGAGGAGGAAATGGCAGCCCACTCAAGTGTTCCTGCCTGGGAAATCCCATGGATGGAGGAGCCTGGTGGGCTATAGTCCATGGGCCCACAAAGAGTTGGACATGACTTGGCACAAAACAACACCACAACATTAAATGAGTTAAGTGGATACTTAAGGGTTAGTGTGAAAATGAACATGTCATCTTAAAATGAAAAATATGGCCCTAGGTATTCAGACTTGCAGGATGCTGCAAAGGATATCCGGGGCCAGAGCTCTACAGCCCTCAGAGGCTGTTCCTTTCTCCTCTCCTTGCTGCTGCTGCTGCTGCTGCTAAGTCGCTTCAGTTGTGTCCGACTCTGTGCGACCCCATAGACGGCAGCTCCCCCATCCCTGGGATTCTCCAGGCAAGAACACTGGAGTGGGTTGCCATGTCCTTCTCCAGTGCATGAAAGTGAAAAGTGAAAGTGAAGTCGCTGAGTCGTGGCCGACCCTCAGCGGCCCCGTGGACTGCAGCCCTCCAGGCCCCTCCGCCCATGGGCTTTTCCAGCAGGAGCACTGGAGCGGGGGCCATCGCCTTCTCCACCACTCCTCGCTAGATGCCCCCGATTGTATGTAGTAAAAAGCTTTGTACACTTCAATTTCCTTCTTTCAATATACATCTTCCTTCAAGGTTTCCAGAGTTCTCAGACCACCCCTTTGACCTCACAGGGAAGCCTAGCAAGTATATGAATTTGGAATACCACCACACAAACTCTCTATATCTGCTCCGTTCCCCATTCCAAGCCTCTTTCCTCTATGCTAGAAGACTGTTTGGTTTATTCACACCCTGTCTTCTGGAAATAGCAGGTGCTCTTTTGTTGCCTAAAAATGACATCATCTCATTCAGTTGAGTAGTGACACTAAGGATATGGATGGGTTCTGGGGTGCTTTGGTGCTTCCCATTTGGGTAGCAGCATTCTATGCCTGCCACTAAGTCAGTTGTTTGGAAACTGTTCCTGAGCACAAGAACAGTTCCCCTTGTTCCACCTTGAGCTGGAAAGGGCACTTTGTGTCAGAAAGAACATTTGATTAATAGGTTGTTACATTTCGTACCTTTCTAGAGATCGCCTAGGAGTAAAGTTGAGATAGAAACTGCCTCCCAGAAACTTCAACTACGTTATAGCCTCCTTTCAATCCATCTCCCTTAGCATCAGAGAGCTAGAAGCATCACTCTTGATTCAAGTGTAATTGCAAATAACAGGACCAGAGGCACTCAGAGGGCCTCTGAAGTCCCATCATTATCACAAACTCTAGTAACTTTTGTTTATCATCTCTCACCACGTTGGAAGAACAAGGACAGAGACAAATAATAATCTGATAGATTCAGAAAATACTTACTCTCTCAGTAAGTGACTAAATTTCAGACACCTTCCTACATATTCTGACGCAGAGTATTTTTAGATAATCTTTTCTCAAACAGTAATCCTGATGTGGGAATTATTTTCTTACACATTTTTTGAAGGTGAGGAAACTTTGGCTAAGAATTATTACATGCCTTGCCCAGAATCACATAGCTTTTAGGTGACTAAGTCAGGATTTGAACCCCAAACTTCAGTGTCTCTAAGTCCAAGCATAAAGCCTCTATCCCATTACTTTCAGAACATGCTGGAGAATGAAAATCATCTTGTTACATTCCATCTCGCCTTATTTTCAACCCAAACTGGTTTACCCAGCTTGATAAGTTCTTTAGTCACTACAGGGTATTGAATGAATCATGGTCATATCCAAAACTCAAATCCACACTCAAAGGAGGAAGATCTATCCCATTGATAATATTTTAAGAAGAATGTGCCTGGGGTTCTAAAGGCAATTTCAAAAGAAGAGTGATAAAAACGCATTAAGGAATACTTGTAAAACATCCCAAGGCAAACTCCTGTGATGCAGCCACACTCACCTAGGTGGCTACAGTCTAGCCCTTGTTCTTGCTGCAAGTACTGGTCTGCTATAGCTACAGGTTTTGGAATTAGAAACCCTGAGACTAGGAACACCCTGACCTTCCATTGGTGACTTAATCTCTCCTTGCCTCAGCTTCCACATCTTTAAAAGGGCTGAAATAATGTATACAACATTCTGAGCAGAGAGCACAGCCAGAGTTAGGCTTCAAGTGGTAATTATCATCACTTGTCATGACTCTCATTTAACCTAACGGGAAAAACTATTGCCCTAGGGGAGACCTCACTTAATTGAGGTGCTGCAGTTGGCCACAGCAAATGAGAGGATTCAGTTTGCAGATACTTATTTAAAATACTACAGAAGAATAGTCTGTATTCTTCTCCTATCTGGTCCTCAGGGAAAGGGAAAATGGGCCCAGAGAGTCTGGCCTCCTTATTGATGTTCAACTAAGAGGCTGCTTTGGCCAGAATAAGAGCCATTAATACTGCTTTTGATTTATCCCTCTCTCCCCCACCTTTCCCCTCTGATATAAATTAAGAGGTTAGGATTAACAGATACACACCACTATAAAAAAAATAATCAGTAAGGAACTATTCTATGGCATAAGGAACTCTACTCAGTACTCTGTAATAAACTATATGGGAAAAGAATCTGAAAAAGAATAGGTATACATGTATACCTGAATCACTTTGCTGTATAGCTGAAGCTAACACAATATTATAAAAAAACTATACTTCAATATAAAATAAAAATGTTCAAAAAAGACCATTTCTGTGAATGAGCCTAGAGCCTGATTGAATATAGATCACTTTCGTGTCTGCCAGAAAGTAATTATAGACTCAATAAGTACATAATACATGAGCTTCTCAATTATTTACTATTTACATGTGACTCCATGACGTTGTCTGTGTATTCTTAGGTCCTTCTCCCATTGGGACCAAAACCTAGAGAGTAGGTGGTGTTTCTGGAGGTCAAAGCACTGCAAGCAAGTGCAAACTGCCTGGGACACTTAAGGGCAGTGAAAACACTGCAGTTAGTCTTTCAAGTCCCTCTTTCTAGGCAAATTTCTAAGAACTGTCCACACAGATATAGACACGGGGCATTCTTAAATGGTCTACATTTTTATTATTTTTCATAAAGCCCATTTATTAAACCACAGCTAGCAATAATTCATTTTCTAAAACGTTTATAAAACTTTCCAAAATCTTAAATTCACACACACACACGGGTTCTTGGTTGAACCATGTGTCCTGGTTAACAGTCTAAAATAGTCTCTGTACAGATACAGGAGTTTTATATTTTCTAGGAAGTGGTTGTTTGCTAGGGTATTGGTACTTTATCACACCTCTATGAGATAGGTCTGATAAGAATATCATAACTTTTTAATTAGGTATACTTTTATTAACAGTATTAGCAGCAGATTGAATGTTACCCCTGTAAGTGATCAGCTTCCTGTGCTTGCATTCTGATATTTTGTTTTTAATAAGAGAAAGAACAGGAGTGCCTGTGAGCAGGGCCAGGACTTATGGAGGTGCAGATGTCTGGCTCGTGCACATCAAATGTTAATTGTGACTTGGAGCAAACAGGTGGCGGGTGGCTGACCTGGGACATTTCAGTCCGTAAAGGAGGTTGTGGTCAAGGAAGTTGTGGTGAGGTTTTCGGAGTGGCACCCAGAATTCCCACTTCCCCACAAGCTTGGGAGTGAGTGTGAATACACAGGACGCTTTTTTAGAGTCAGGAGGTCTCTTTTACAATGTGAGCAGTGCTACTCATTAGCTTTGTAACCCTGAGCAAGTCACTTTTACCTCTCTGAAACTCCTTTTCCAGTTTTCAACTGTAAGAAAAGCGTTTGTCCGAGATCAAAGGTTGTAGAAGAGGGGGAGGAAGAGGTGAGTTGGTAACTAGCATAAGGGGACAGGGAGTGTCGGGGGCTGTGGAGACCACGTGCCATCTAACAGGGATGGGAGTGGTGGGGGAGCAGTGGCTGCTCTGCTCCAACCTGTGTGCAACACTCCTCCCCAGACTGTCTCTTTTCCTTCCCACTTTTTCAAGCGCAGGAGGATATTTGGATTTTCAAGTAAGACATCTCAACTGTAAAATATTGACAGTGACATCCAACATTAAAAATATGAGAGGGCAATATGCAGGATGTTGCTGGTTTCATTTTTCTGTCTCTCGCCTGGAAGCTCCCAAAGTGTCTTCTAGTTTGAATATTTTAAGTTTTGTGTTTCATTAATGTCAATGATAGAGACAAGTGGAAAAGTTAAAAGACAAAATTCTATCCACCCAATATTATAACCATGCACATAGAGTATGTGCATGGTAGCAAAGCAAATAGTAGATTGGAATATGTACAAATGAAATAAATTTATAGGTGATGAGACTGTAGAAGGATGTCATTTGTATTTGCTAAAATATCTCTGCTCTTTCTTTGTTGGTACAACAACAAAGAAAAACATAATAAAATAAATATTAAGAGTGGGTGAGAATGGTACCAGACAAAGGAGAAAAAGGGAGAGTAATTGATGTTAAATTATGTTCTTAAAACTTATATTTCTGTCCTGATCTCTGTATTTGCTTGTCAACCATTCTTAATCAATAAAAGCAGACAGTGTTTAGTTGCATGTAGGTAAACTCCATGTGCCTGAAATTTCCCACCTAATTAGTACTATTCTTCCTCCCCTCCCCCCAACCTGGTTATTTATAAAAATAATTCCCACATCATGAATTAGAGTGGCATCAAAAGTTTCACAGCATTATTAGTTTGGCTTCTGAATATAATATACAAGGTTTATTTCTGTGTGTTTTTTTTTCTTTTTGGCTTTTACTGAGTGGTAGGATAGAAAGGGTAATTTATTGTCCCTAATTACATTTTCCTTTGCTTTCTATCAACACTGTTTTCATTCTATAAATCCACATCAACTACCCATAAAGTGAGCAGAAAACCAAAGGTTGTTATTTAATGTGTTTATTTGAAGGCTTTCAAGATACCCTGGGGGAAAGTTACTTTCTTATAAACAAATTTAGAGGAGAATATTAGCACAAAGGAATAGGTCTTTTTATCACAAATGCAGAAATTCTCAATAATCTATCCATCTTTGCAGGGTAGTAGCCAACCCCATACTAAATATGCGATGCATGTCTATAGAAAGATTGCACTTTTCCCCTACTCCCTTGTCTGCGTCTAGACTTTCTTAGCTGGGGAATAAATCCACAAAAATGTGGTTATTGATCTTCTTTAGTAGTGGGAAAGTGAAAATAATCCCACCACGTTCTAGATATATCAAGAAGTATCTTTTGACACTGAGGCAATCAGCCCCAGGATGTGGATGCAGGGGACTTGACTTTCACTTTCTCATTGAAAATGGCCCACTGAGCAAAAAGCAGGATGGTCCTCTGCCAGCATTGCAGAGAAGGACCAGTACACTGTCTAGCGCTTTCTTGCGTCCTGTTGCCTCACTGATTTCTGGATTGCCAGATGCTTCTGTTTTTTGAAAATGGTTTAAAAAAATACCTTAGGGATTCTGTTGTTTCAGAAACCTTACATATGGCACAAAATATCCTAAAAATTTTTTGAGAAAACATTTGCTTTTTCTTTGCTTAATGTAATCATTGCTGAAGCCCAAATTCATTCAAATTTATTGTTTTCTTTTCATGGACATTTTGATGGTTGAAATTCTAAAGTTACATAAAAGTGTGAGTAAGCAAGTTGTGAAGATTTAATTGCTCATTTTTTTTAAGTAAGTCTTAAAACCATAAGTCGGCTAAGAGAATTTGAGAATTTAACCTTGAAATTGAGAATTCATAACAATTGAGATAAAATGATTTTTGTGAAGCTGGAAGATAGCCTTGATTTATCCCCACTGAATCAGAGAGCAGCTTTTTCACACATTAAGTCATAACTAGAGGCTGTTTTTTTTTTTTTTTTCCTTTTGGTAAACCACCTTAACCCACTCTTGAAAACCTCTCTGGTTCACGTACAGAATGAGTCTGAGTCTGCCTCTATTTAGCCTGTGAAATTTAACAAGACCGGAGCCTGGGGTTGGTGAGGCTGTGAGCCACACCACCATCTCAGATTTTTGATGACACCACAAACCACTTGAGATTTATTATGTTAGCAGATGTCATCAGATATATGTGTGCACAGGTGCAGCATGCAGCTAGTGAAAGAAGAAACACCGCATGTGTATATTTATTTTTGTACCCATACTCTCAGTAGTTAGAAAGTGACCTGGTGTGCCTGTCCTGGGCAGTGTGGTGTTTTGACTCCATTGTAAGCCCTTATCTGATAATCTCTTGAAGTCTTTTCCACAGATATAGTTCCATATGATAGCAACTATGTCTGTGGCAAAGACACTGTTTATTTTCCCAGTCAATGTCTAGAGAAGAGGCATAACGGAGAATAGCTAAAGATTGCTATAATTACTGAAAAATAAAAAGTGTCACCAGAGGTGTTTGTTTATACTTGGGGATTCTTCTTATATAATAATATATTAGATATCCATTCTTCTCTACTCAATAAAAGTTGCATGGAGTAGCTCTCAGCTATGGAACCCAAAAAAATGCCAGAAGTTGGCACTTTATAAATGTCCTAATTTAAGCCTCTCTACTATGTTTAAAATAATTAAGTAATTGAAACTATTTTCTGGGGGTAATATGAAATATGAATGTTTACACAGGTTTATACCTTTTGCATTGTTAATTCTAAAATGTAATCATTCAATTCTTTTAAAAGATGGTATTATGTTTTATTTAGTATTGAATTGTAAATATTCCACTATATTATATACACTAAATTTGCACATTTGCTAATATAATAATAGACTAAATATAATAATCTAATAAATTAGTGTATACCCTTTAATAATAAAAATAATAGAAATAAAAACACACTTCCTACATTTTTTAGAAATAGGTAAGTAAGATAAAATAAACACCTTTGGAGTAATGACTGAAAATTACTGGTTTAGATGGGGTAGAGGAATTACTTCAATTATGACATAAAGCATTATAATAATGCATGCCTTTTAGAAATAATTATATAGTGATTATTCTCAGATAAACACACGCAGATGTTGCTTGTACACTAAAAAATTCTTAATTTGAAAAAAATACAGAAATTGCTTTACCAGTTAATTGGCTTTAGGAAAAAATAGAAAATCTTAAGTTTCAGTATAGTAGAGACTCTTCTATTAAGTTCTAAGGAATGAACCATGCCTCTAAAGAAAGGCAGGGAAAAAACAAAAAGCTTTTCTACTGGAATCACTTCAGTTAGATGTGTCAGAAGGTGAAAACACCTAAGCAATGTTTTAGATACTCCTGATTTTTTAATGAATAATTAATTATAACTTATAAATGTTAAATATAAAAAGACATTGGACCTTAAGTATATTAGGAAAGACTTCTAAGCAAGGTAGTTTTAATCTAAGAAGCATCTATGTTCAAATACTCCAATTTCTACATATTTATTTATATCAGAAAGTGTAAAAACTGGAAGATCAGTCAGTGTTGAAGATTAGAAGACCACAATCATTAGGCCATTGAAAGATTTAGGAGGAACAACCTGCTGAAGTGACTACAAATTAGTGAGACCAATTTCTATAGGACATTTAATCTCCTTAGTTTATAAACCTTAGATATCAATTATAATATATGTACATATTTGACAGAAGAGTGATTGGTATAGGAGTAAGTACTCTTGTGAGTGTCACATGTCAAAAGAAACAAATGACATGCAAATAGAGAAAATCTATAATCCTGAACATGACATACAATGATACATTCTATTGCTAAATAATATGCTTAGGAAGAAATTCTCTGACAGGTGACACTAAATCTAGATTCATTCAAGTCATCACTATCAGCAGAGGAAATCCTTCCCTTTCCACTTTCCTGTTCCTTTTCCCATTTTGTGTCTTGCGATATTTCCTAAAGAAAACTGGATTCTCTCTGTAACATCTTTTCTTCTTTGCATGAAATAGACGTGGGGAAGTTTTGGTAATTCTGGTATGGACTTCAAATAATTACAATAGAGAAGCTTTCTCAGGCACATATAAAAGTCTTATAATTTGATAGCACTGCTCATTTAAACACTCCTTCCACCACCCTAAATAATATATTTTAATTGAGCTGCATTGAAATTTCATATTTTATATTTGATTCCTTATTGCTAAATGTGATTTTATGAACCATGAAACTACTATTAGGAAATCCTAGGATGGAAACAGATCTGCTGTGTCTGGGTAGGCTAAATTTTAGCTATACTACCCGAGTGGTTAAAATTACCTAACTTGGAACAAGATAGATGTTAATAATTAATTTTCCTTGGGAAGTTATAGCTAAATGGGGAGTTTCATACACGTGTGTTTCCCTCACTCTTTCCCAAAGCTGTATATACACTGTGTTGCTTTTTTTCTGAAGGAAAACGGGGAAATGGTAATAAGCCACTTTAAATTTTGGCATTTTCCAAAGTTCACCTGGGTCAATCTGGTTTAGTTTTGTACTTAGTGAAATTAAACATGTACACTATTCACAAACATATATGTAATATGTAAATACTATATGTATGTAATATATGCATGTATATATGTGAGTATGACCGTGCCGGAACAGGGAGAAAAAAAGAAAAACTTTTTTTTGGATATTGAGACCAAAATGTCTTGTTTTATAATGTGTATTGTAGGAACAAAGAACCTGAACAATATTGTTTAAGTTCTCTTGCACTTTGAGGATAAATATAATTGGGATTAAAACACTGATGTGCTCACATTTAGTAGAAAGATAAGAACAATTCATTGGGAGCTATTCCGGTCCCACTAGTAATCACATAATTGAGTAGGGTTTTTAGAGGATATTTGAAGCTATTGCTGTCTGTTATGCTTACATAATTAGTCAGGATCTCTGTAATAAAATCCTTCTCAATACAGGTGGGTTAGTATTAAGTAAATTTAGGGCGGGTGTTATGTTTTTACTTTCAATACTTCAGTTTTAGATGAGAATTATAGAACTTGATTTAACCGTTAAGCATTGTTATACCACACTACAGATGCTTAACATGCAAAATAACTGGATTACTTGAAAATTAAGCAAAATTACATAAAGTTTAAAAAACACTCATCCAAACAGCTTTATGAACATGAACCAGCCAGCACGTCTCACCTAGAGTGTTTACTTTTGGTTTGCATATACCTTTGGGGTTGATTATTTCTTCAGTGAACAGTGTGGAAGTCGCTCAGTCGTGTCCGACTCTGCGACCCCGTGAACTACACAGTCCATGGAATTCTCTAGGCCAGAATACTGGAGTGGGCAGCCCTTCCCTTCTCCAAATTATTTCTTCAACCTACCCCTGAATTGCTATTTACCTGCATGCCTATAAGTAGTAGAGTTCTGGTTGTTTTCTTTAATGATAAGCCTACGCAGCGAGGAACATTTCAGAATTCCTTTTACAACGAAACAAACGTGGCCTGGCAAACGGGACGCAGCAACCCGGCGTCGAGTAGGGAAGAGCACCAATCCCGTCTCATTATTATTTGGTGACGCGTCTCCCGCGGCCGCTCGGCCGGGCTCGGCTCTCGCGCACGCCCGCGGGGAGGCCCCAGAGCGCGGGAGCACAAAGGCGCGCGGAGCCTGGCGGCCCGCAGACTGGCGGCGCCGCCCTCCTCGCCCGCCCTCGCCGCGCTGCGGCCCCGCCCGGCGGCACAAAGAGCCGAGCCGCCACTCGTGAGAGGCCCCCGCGCAGCGCAGCCCGCCACACCCACTCGGGCCCGCTCCCGCCTCCGCTGCCGCGGGCGCCCTAATGAATATGCATCACCGCGCGCCCGCCCCCGGCTCCTCCTTTCGGTTTCCTTCCCGCCGCCAGGCGGAAGCGAAGAGCCACGCTTCCCGCGCGCTGAGCCGGCCTGGGTGGGGCGGGGCCGGGCGGCTGGTTCGGAGAAAGAGAAAGCCGGGGAGGCGGCAGCCGCAGAGCGCGGGCCGGGCCGGGCGCGGAAAGGGTGCGCGGATGGCCGGCGGTTCCGGGGTAGCGCCGCCGCCGGCCCTGAGGATTCCAGGGCGAGGAAGAGGAGAGCGCGCGACCTCCCGGCCGCGCCCGGTGCATCAGCCTTAGCGCTCCGAGCCCGGCGGGGAGGCAGCCCTCACCCCGGAGCAGCCCTGCTAAAACAACAATAAAACCCACCAAGCACACTCGCGCACGCACGTACACACACACACAGAAACACAGACACGGCACTCTGGACGGCTTTCAAGTCAAGCTCACGTCTTCGCCAAGTGAGAGGAAGCAAACGAAATCCAGACAGGCTGAGGGGTTGCCTGTTTTTAGACTTGACTTTTACCGCCTTTTCTTCTTCGGGCCAGGAATTGTGGCATTGCAGAAATTATCATTAAAAACAAAAGTAAGAGCCTACTCCTGGATTGCGCTCTTAATACAAAAGCGACACTAAAACAACTCGAGAAAAATCCACAAATCTGTACCCCGAGATACGTGAAGTCAGCGGGCCAGGGTTCTGTTATAAACTCAACATCTTTTATTTATTGCAATAAGCAGTGGTATGTAGCTTTGAAATGAAGGATTTTATTTGCTTGTCTTATTTGTCTCTTGCATCCCCTTCTATTCCCAGACACAGATTTTTTTTCCTCTATGTACATTGTAAAGAGAACCTAAATGTCATTTCTGCTTTACAGGTTGAGCCATATGTTGGATTTTCAGCCCTAATGTTAAAAAAAAAAAAACGTTGTCAACTTTAGTGTACATGCCACACTTTTATGATAGGAATCCGTGGATAACATTGTAAGTCCAAAACAGTGTGAAATGTAGCAATTTTTCTGCTTCATCTCCCTAACCCCCTTCCCCATGATGGAAAAAATTACTGTACAAATGATACTTTACTTGTACCTTGTAGTCCATTCTTTTCGGAGCGTTTTGTTTCTTCCCTGCACCGATTTGTTACATATTCTCACTTAAAAGTGTATTTATTTAGCTCTGATTGGTGTATTGGCGGTTTTAAAATCATTCTTCATTCCAAAGTGTAGTTACCCCCACCCCCTTGTTGGTGAAGTGGCAGGATAGAATTGTTAGCCCTCTCCCACTCTTCCCTCTACTTAAAAAAAAGGAAAAGATTATGATGTATTTCTTCCCGCTCCTGTTGTTGTTGTTGTTTTTTTCCTGCCTTGCTGTTTTTACTCTAGTATTTTTTCTCCTCTGCCTAACAAAGTGTGTGTGCGTATGCGTGTATGTGTCTGTCTCCCTCTTCCCTTGTCTTCTCTTTGCCAGTATGTCTGGGACATATTTTAATGCACGATATCCCATCCATTAAGTTGTGGTTGAATGCGGAGTGTGTGAGGACTTGGCAGCTTTCAGGTTGAAGAGGGGGCGGGGAAGCCCGTTTCGACTTTGACACAAGATGCTAAAGTGGCGTGATTGGAATTATTATTAGTGCTGTGAACTGGCCATCTTCTCCTCTGGTTAGAAGAACTGCCATTGAACTTGAGACAGGACAGACAAGATCTCCAACCCCCAACTCCACCCCCCCTCCACCAAGTACAGTAGCTGGCAGGGAAAAGGCGCCAAAATACACAAGATTAACTCTAACTTTCTTTGACAGGATCCTATAACACCATCCTTTGTAATTTTAACTTTCCATCGGGTGGGAAAAAGTTAACTTGTGAACCCATACTTGAACAGACATTTAAATCAGCTCTAAAATGGAATAAATCCAGAAAGTCATACACGCATGCTTATGTGGTTAGGAAAGAATGCACATGTAAATAAGCAGGGTGCATGTGTGTATCTGGGGAGTTCAAGATTTAATCAAAATCAGAATGAGTGTGACTTTTGAGTACATTTACTCTATGGGGCAGAGCACGGTGAGGCAAAGAAGCTGACCTTTAAGCAATCTAAGTAAAAACTGCAAAGAGTTGTGAAACACAAAACGTTGTGGTTTCCAGTTTTACATTTGAGGTTTGATGTTTTCATTTAATGGTATGAGAGATGGAGAAAGCACCAGTGCTGAAAAGTCCCTATTAAATCATATGTGGGCAAAGGTCAAGCACTCCAATTCACTGATACAATATACTGCAGATTCCTGCCTCACTGATGGGGAGCACAGGAAAAAGCGCTTGGGCAATAAAAGTATTAGAAGGGTAATTATTGTACGTGGTTGGGACTGCATTCTTGTGCACTGGGAAGAGGTTTTTACTGGCCCTGATGAATTTTAAAGCTGAGTATTGTTGAAAGCTGTTTTAATAGGAAATTGATTAGCTGAGTGTTTCATACAATAAATGGTGACAGTTTCATTGTTTGATGTCCAAAATAAATTCTTTTTATTCTTTAGTAGACAGAGTCATCCATTTAAGATGGTCAGACAGCAGCAACATAATTATGAGTGAATGTGATGTCATGAACATCTGTAACTTTGCTTTTGGAGCTTGTGACATCACACAATTTGACAATATTATTGCTTTGGAAGTATTAACTTACTGTGTGTTGTAAAATTTTTTCAGATGTATTTCAGAGACACAGATTACTTAAAATATTAATATGTATTTTGTATAGGCCCAGCGGTTTGTTTTCTATCATTGTAATTATGCAATTGTTGGCTAAATTTTATTTTGAAAGTTAAAATGAACAGTCTTGTTACTATGATTGTTTTGGTTTTGAAACAGAAAGGCAGTTTTCAAGGAAAGAATTACAGAAAGGGATGCAGAAAGTTTACGTTGGTTTGCAGTGCACTTTCTACATTTCTTCGTGAACAACATAAAGACAACTTAGCCATGTTGCATAAAAGCTTTCTAAACAGCTCATTAAAGCCAATTTTTTTTCATGTCACAAAGACGCATGTAGATAGGAAACAAAAACCAACTTACATGTAGAAATAAAATGATGGTATAGTTTTACTTTAAGTGTTAGCTATTTTGAAAAAGGACAATAGCTACAACTCTCACAGGCTCAGCAAAGAAGTCTGTGTGTGAAGGTGCCTGTAAGTTTTGAAGTATTGTGAGTGAACCAAGACAATTATTACTGCGATTTTCAAAGTTTAAAATCATACAAAAATTACAGGGCAACTGCTGACTTTGTAATCCCAGAAAGCAATGTCTTTAGAAGTTGGGAATCTCTGTTGATGAACTAGCCTCATTTCTGTACAGAAGTGAAAACCAACTAAACTTAATGCTGGCCAGTCTACATACAGATTCAGTGGTGGTTTGAAAATGTGCCCGAAATGTAGGCACACTTAGCGGGACGGTATTTTTTTTTTTAAAACAGTCGAGTACAGGCATTTCAGCAGTGACATTATTAACAGCGTCATTTTTCTCATTTAGTTTTGTCCTCAGGGGACACCGAACAGCTCCCCGAGGATGGGAAAAAAATCCACAGTTATTTATTCATTTCAGTGAAAGGCAAAGCGCTGGCAATGGGGGGTGGGGAAGCTAACCAGTTGTGGATTTTGTAGTAGGGAAAAATTGCTACCCTAATTTGAAAGTAGTAGTTTAAGGCTGATAGAGCTGGGCATGATTTTGCAATTCCCATCAAGTGCAGGCAATTTCAGTACTTGTTGGTTGTTTTTACATGTGTTGTTGAGTGGATATTTGATGTTCTTGCTTGTGGATATAAAATCGTGTTTTCCAGGCTACACATGTATGAATTTTGTGGTTCATTTGGAAGAAGAAAAGGTCCCTGGGCATGGTGTAGTGGATACTTGCAGTCTTGCAGGCCTGTTTCCTGGGGTCAGGAGGTCATCTGTCTCTTTTGTATTTAGTTTTAAAATATTGATATTGGCCATGCAGCCAGGGTGTGTGGAATTGTTGAGCCACCCCTCTAGTCACATGCAAGAGCTAAAAAAAAAAAAAAAAAAAAAAGAGTCATCGAGTGTATTGAAAATGACAGCTTTGTTAAGCTCCAAGAACTTTTCCCTAAACTACTCAAGATTTACACCCTGTCACCGAATTTCTTTAGAAAGGAGAAGATTAAAAGGAAATCAATATTGGAAGACCCTTGAGATGTTATGCTCCTCTTTGGAAGTCAGTGAAAGGCTCCAATTGGGTAATACTGCTTTCTTTTTCAAATATACAATTGAGTTTTGAAAAATCCAGTCACCTGAAGAGCAGACACTCTAGCACTTCTCGAAATTAAACTGTCAGGGAAAAAAAAAAACACTTTTCTCCTCTATAAGATGGCAAGGAATAGGTGAGCTAGGGAGGAGGGCTTTAGGGATTCTAAAATATCAGATTTTCCTGTTGCTACAGAAGGTTTTCACTTCTTTCTTCCAGCCAGATTTTGGAGTGAATGAAATTAGTTTAACTCTTTCAGTGAGTGTGTGAGAGAGAAGTTTAGGAGAGGTAAGTACCAGTCTAAAAAGTGTTTCACCCACTTTGATAGCATCAGACGCTTTTCAGAGATACTTTCAAACCACTCTTAATGCCATGGCACAGAAATGCTGGGTAAAAGGGAAAATGGATAAAATACTATATGCACTTTCTCACTTCCTCCTCCTTTTTTTTTCCCTCCCTACCTGGGTTTGAAAGATTGGCATTTCTGAAACCACAGACAGTGAAATGTCCTGCTGAGAGAAGTCATGCTCTACCCTGCCTCAGTCCCTCTTTACAAAAGGCTCTCTTAAGAGTTCATCTTGAGAAGACTTGCAGTGTCCCTGGTACTGGCTGCACAAGAAGCAGAGTTCTGGGTGGGGTGAGGTTGGGGGGATGTCAGCCATTTCACCCCTCGTTCCAAGGCCTAAGAAGACAGTCAAAGCCTCATCCACTGAGCACCCCATACTGAGCACCCCTTGTCTCTGCTGCTCATTTTTTCCTCCCTTTGAGTTTCCCCTTCCTTTCTTGTTTTCCTTTTTCTTGGAAACAAATCAAAACCCCCACCACCAAGTATCCTCCGTGCTCATCCATAAGTGCCCTACAGACAGGGAGAGGTTTGAACCCCTCAGTGACAGGCCTGGGAGGCCCCAGGCATCTTTAGGTCTTAGGGGTCTTACCTGGGTCTCTTGCTGCTTCATCAGCCCTGGTGCTGCTGTAGCTTTTGTGGGCTCTTCTGTGTTAAGAGTTGTCTTTCATTCTTCTTTTTTAAGCTCGTGAGAAACTTCTGGAGGCGACCTAGTTTGGGTGGCAAAAGGAAAGGGTTTCTGTTGGTAAGGGAAACTAGTAAGGGAGGAGGGGTGGCGATGTCTGCAGACACTTGCCCAGGGCTCAGCACTGGGCCTCTTCTGCCAGGGGACAGCGGCTGGTTCTGGGATCTCTGGCTGAAACGGAGCACTTGCAGGGTGCCAAGATTTCACTGGGGGTGGTGTGGTGAGGAGGGAGGGAAGAAGGGAGGGAGGCAGAGAAAGAGAGATGGGAGCTTGATTTTTAAAGAGACCCCGAAATAATGGCTTCTGTAAGAGTCCAGGCATTCAAAGAGGTGTGTTCAAGGACAGGAGAGTATTCGTGCCAACGGGAATGTCTTTTATGGTAAATTAACCCCGGTTAAACTGAATATTTGTTCAAAGGGAAACTCCAGTAGTTAAAGCTGGTATTATCAGCAGCGCTTCACGCACCCACCCCCGCGCCCCCCAGACCTTGTAAGAGGGTGAGAAGAGAGATGCAGCAGAATGTGTACAGAGTGATGTTTCGGGCTTTTTTCTTTTTTTAAACCTAGGATGAGATCGCCTAAACATTTCTGAGAGAAATTAGTATTTATTTGGATTAACCCGTACTGTCACTTCATTCCTTTCATCAATAAAGACTGTCAACTTTATTCTGGCTTTTCAAAAGGAAGAAATGACCCACACAAAGGAAATTAACATTGTCAGAACCTGGACTAGAGGATTCCCCTCCCAGTGGGGTGTGCCCTAAAGGGTTAACTCCGGGGGGTTTTCTAAATTTCCCCGACTTTACCTGTCTTCCCAGAACCAAAGCTCCCCCCTCCAACCCTGGCCTCCTCGACTCCCCCTCCTTCCCCACCGCCTTTCTTCTGTAGGCTCTTGCTTTACGGGGGCTGCAGCTGGTGGACTTGGCAGGCTCGCCTCATTAAGAGCGCTCTTTGAAAACGGACTGTGTTTGAGCATTTCCCTAATGAGGACAGGACGGGGTTAAAAAGTGACCATTTCATGGTTGACTTGAACCTGCCTACTTTTCTTGATGTGTCGTTGTGAAATGCTTGATGTGGATAACTCCCACTCGGTGAAGGAAAAAGTCACTAGTTCCTTCAAGTCCGCTGGTGGGGGGGGGGCGCGTTAGCAAGGGGTGGGAAGAGCGGAGAGAACGAGATAGGAGAAAGTTGAGGGGAAAAAATCGAGAGGAGGCAAGCGAGAAAAAGAGGAAAGGGGAATCAGAGGAGAACCTCCAAACGGCTCCAGAGCACAGCTGGAAGTGGGGGCGGCCCCGCCCCCGGGCTGGGGCCTTCGAGTCCCCTCCGGGGGCCCCGAGCTAGGTAGACGCGTAGCCCCTGGCACTCACTTTTCCTCTCTCCATTGTCTGCACAGTCTTTGCTTCTGTGGGGGGGGGGCGCGTTAGCAAGGGGTGGGAAGAGCGGAGAGAACGAGATAGGAGAAAGTTGAGGGGAAAAAATCGAGAGGAGGCAAGCGAGAAAAAGAGGAAAGGGGAATCAGAGGAGAACCTCCAAACGGCTCCAGAGCACAGCTGGAAGTGGGGGCGGCCCCGCCCCCGGGCTGGGGCCTTCGAGTCCCCTCCGGGGGCCCCGAGCTAGGTAGACGCGTAGCCCCTGGCACTCACTTTTCCTCTCTCCATTGTCTGCACAGTCTTTGCTTCCACCTCTTCCCCACCCACCCCTGGCCGAAAACCGGAATTTGGGGGGCGGAGTGTGTGTGTGTGTGTGTGTGTGTGTGTGTGCGTGTGTTTGTATGTGTGTGCGCGCGCGCGCGCAGAAAGAGTGCGAGGCAAAGCGCCGGCCTCCACATCTCCGAAATCAAGTTCATTCACTCGGGGCCCGCGGCTCGCGGCGGGGTGAGGGCGGGGCCACGCGCGGGAGCGAGGCGGGCGCGGCCTCTGCAGGGCTCTAGAGACACACGCACCCCGCTCGCGAGCGCGCCCGCCCGCCCCGCAGCCCCAGGCACGCTGCGGCCCCGCCCTGCCTGCACCCCGGTGGCGCGGGAGCCGCTTTCCGCCGGCGCCCCGGGCCCCGGGGAGGGGTGGGGATTGGGAGCAAGCCAGAGGAGTCGCGGGAGGAGGACTAGGAGGAGGAGGGTGCAGGAGGCGGCGGCGCGGCCCGATCCTCCAGCTCCGAGCGAGGCCACGTGCACCGGGCACCCCCAAGGGAGGGTGGCAAACCGCGGCGAGGCGCGCCGCTTGTGCGGAGCTGCCCCGGGATGCGGGCCCGTGCTGGGAGACCCCAGATGGGCCCCGTTCCCACCCGCGCCGGCGTGCCCCAACTATTTAAGTCCAAGTTCGTTCAGCCATCCCCCCTCTGTCTCCCCCTCCTCCTTTCAGCCGGCGGAATCGGCGGACCGCGCCCGCCTCGGGTGCGAGAGTCGGCGCCCCAGTCTGGGCCCCGGGGCGGCCAGGGTGTGAGGGAATTTTCCATTCGTTCCTTTCTCGGGCCCAGTTCGGCTCAGGGCTTCTCTTACTTGGAGGTTCCCGCGGCTTAAAGAGTCCGCAACGAGCACCGAAATACCTTTTTCCAGGGCGGGTTTTCGGGGTGTGTACATGTTGGGGGAAGGGCGCGGGACTTGCCCAAAGGGCGGAATGATCATTTATTTAAAATTAAAAAAAAAAGTTGTGGTTCTATTGCAGTGGTATGAGAGCTTTAACAAATGAGTGAGAGAGAGGGAGAGAAGCAAGAGGAGGAGGAGGAAGGTGGGGGGCGGGGGGTGTGGAGAGGCTGGTGCAAAAGGAATGCGCGTTTGCAGGAGGAGGAGTAAAGCGATGATTGTGTAATTAAATAATAAAACAATCCTTAAGTCTGATTTGGAGAGAGCTCGAGCGGGGTCCAGAGGGTGGAACCGGTGAATTTTTCAACTTCCAAGTTTTGCAACGAAAGAAAGCGAGAGAGGGAGGGGAAAAAAAGAGCCCAGAGCAGAAAGAGAGGAGTTTGGAGCCGAGCGGGAGAGCGGGATTTATCGTTTGGGATTTTTCAGGAGCGCGTTCCGATACCCCCGGGCTCTGGGCAGCCGCGGCAGCAGCAGCAGCCTCCTCGCTCGGCCGGGTCAGACGCGGGGCGAGGCGGGCGGCGGGCGGGCAGCCGGGCGTGGAGGAGTCGGCGCGGGCGGCGGCCGCTGCAGCCGGGGACCGCGCGCCGCGAACCTCTTCCGCCCGGGAGACCTGCGCTCGCGCCCCCTCCCTCACCCCGGCCTCTGCCGGCTCCTCCACCCACCCCGCCCCCACCCCGGCCCTCTCCCCGCGCGCG
>SJXQ01009074.1:146946-169581 GCA_006408695.1 Aepyceros melampus
CTCCGGGATCCTGCCGCAGTGCTTGGGGCTGTAACCTTGAACTTTCCCAGCGCGGTGACACATTCTCCTAGCTCTCCCTCCCGCCCTCTCTCCTGCGCCCCCCTCCCCGCCTTTTTTAAAAAAGCATTTCACCACCAACCACCACCCCAATCGACCCACACCGAACCTTCGCGCACCCCCTAGCCCCCAACAACAACAACAACAACAACTGCAAAACAGAAAACAAATCCCCAAACCCAGGCGAAAAGCAGCCAGCACCGGCGGCGGCGGCGGCGGCCTCGGCGAGCACGGCCAGCGCGCTCGGACTGCAGGAGGGTTAAAAGTGTAGATTGGATTTCACCCCGGGAAATCTAGCACGCCGAGTGAACTTGAATCTTTGGCTATTTAAGGAGGACTGGGTTTGTTGTGAAGTTGCGGTGATCCAGCGCAGAGCCCTGTCCTGATTGATCGCATCGCGGGGCTCAGATGACTGTAAAATGAATAGATGAAATTCTTGCTTCTCGAAGATTTTCTTGGGCATCTCCGGGAAAGTGCGTTTTAAGGCGAAGTCATGATGTATTCTCCCATCTGTCTCACTCAGGTACATGTCTCAGTCGCTCTCTCGAGCTTTCTCTCTAGCCCGAAATGCCTTTGTTTTGTTGCTCTCGTCCGCGGACAACTAATGGTTTTAGTTAACCTCCGCACACCCCGGTAACCCAGCAGAAGTCGTCCGGAGTTGCGGCGGGGTTTGCAGGGCGGCACCAGAGCCGGCGAGCGGCCCCTAGCTCGCAATCACCATGCGCGCCCAGCCCGGCACGCTGGGCACGGAGAGCGGGTGCCCGCGTGCTGCCAGAGCGGCTGGGCCGGGCAAGGCCGCCAGGGATGGGCAGGGCCCGGGCCCGCGAGAGCTAGCCCGCGTGCGGCCCCTGGAGTGCTTGCTGCGCCCTTGCCCAGGGTGTCTGCTGCCTCTTTTGGTTGCTTGCGCGCTGAGGTGGACTCCGGCTTTAGAGAAGCTTTGGGGGGCGGGGGGGTACTGAGCCTTAATAAACAAGCAGTGAACTTGGGCGAAGGGACTCCAGTAGGAGTCCTTGTGGGCGCCTCTGGACTCCGCTGCAGGCAGTGGGCGGGAGACGAAGCGAGTCGAAGGTTGTGGTCCGGGGACCATTCCTTTGCTTAATTTGGGGATCTGAAACTTAGTCCATCGCGATCCGCACTTTGAGGTTTCCAGTGACCATGCCACAAGGGTGATCTAGACGTGGACTCGAGTTAGTTGGTCGGGATGAAAGTTAAAGGACTTTTTAAAACATGTTCATTTTGTGGAGACCTGTTCATTTGACAATATTGGGGCATAGATTAGAAAGTAATGCTGGAAAAGTAAGGTCATTTTCAAAAATTCACTTTGAAAATTGTCCTAAGATTTCAGGTACAGTGTTATGAAATAAAATACTGACTTTATACTTTTACAAGAACACAATTTATATAATTTTAAACCGATCGGTCAAATGGAAAAGTGGAGAGACCAAACAGACTTACCTGGGGGCGGCTTTCATCGCTGCCCGGCTAACTAAGCAACTGACGAACTAGCTAATATCTTAGCCTAGAGTTGTTATTTGAAGCAGGGTTTTAAACCTCTAAAGGTGTGGGAGAGTTGACTGCAGCTTTTAGGAGGCTATGTCACGATTAGTAATTGATAACCGTTTTCTTTGACATTGGCTTAGAAACCATAAGCAGTTTAAGAAGTGTTCCCTAGTCTTAGGTGTGTTACAAGTTTTAAAAAATCCAGTATCATGATGATGCGTTTTTGCAATGGACAAATGATTAAGATTTCAATTGTATGACAATTAGAAGCCATTGTGATTCAAAAGGACTGAGGCATTCATAAATTGTGAATGAAGATGAAAACAATGATAAGGCTTATTCAGTGATTGGATACAGTCCTGTAGCTTTTTGGCTGACACATTTTTTATTGTTTATATTTTGTTTGGCATCTGAGTGTGATTAACTTAGATATGGCTATTTTCAGCAAATAAACGTGCACTTTAACAAAACTGGAAAAAATGAGTTGCTGACCTATTTGTATTTTTGAGGCTGTGAATAATGGCCAATAAATATGGTGATGAAACTGTTTCAGGTATAACGAATTGCCTTCAGTTGCAAAAGTTACCTTTCATATTACCCATCAGCAGGATTTTTTCCTCTTTCTGGTAAACCACATCATTTGATATTATTTTTACATTATTGAAGCATAGTTCAAATAAAACAAATTGAGGTAAGCTTTTCACATGCAAAGTGCTGCACTACTTGCTCTCACCTGTAAATGATTGTTTTTCTGTATTGGTTCATATTGCCAGCATCGACTTTTCAGAAACATTGCTAGTGATTACATTGCATTTTTGGTTTCCTCTAGATATGAATCGAAAAGTCACTAGCTTTATCTAAATTTGTGTAAGTTAAAAATGATATTGTAGCATTGTGACATATGGAATATTAGGAGCATGTACAGTATAGTCATTCAACTGTCCCATTAGTATTCAAGGATACATACTTACCAACACTAATTCATGATGATTGATATTCTCTACTGTTTTAATAATGTAAATCTAGGTTGACATATTGAAACTGTTTTGGGGATTTAAGGCCTAGACTAGAAGAAAAGATTTTAGCTTTAAAATTCTCCCTTTAATATCTGTGTGACTTTATAGATAGTGTAAGGTGTTGTAGACAAGTAGTATTAACAATGCTACTTTGATATCAGACCAATAGTTTAGTTTTGTATTACAGGAACTTAATAGCTATAGCGAAACATTTTTTAGGATTATGTAAATACAAAATAGAGAAACATGCTTAATTGATTGAAAACTTTACAAAGTGCTTTCGTTGTTGCAATAAGATATCTAGGCTTTAGAAAGAAGTTTCAAAAGAGGCTATAGTTGGTATTTATCAAAGTGTTATACAAAATTATCAGTACATGGATATAAATCTGTATTTTTACATCAGTATAAATCAGATGCAAAAAGAAAATTAAGCATCATATAGGATTTTCTATTTGCTTTTGCTAAAAATAATGTAAACCCTTAATAATGTAACTTTCACTTGGGATGATTGTATTGAATTTTTTTTCTTTCACTATTTTTCAGGTTTTGAAGGTACATTTATAAAAATGGTTTATTGTTAAATAGCAGTGCTCCAAGAACATCTAGTATTTACTCTTCTACCTCTATATTGGTCTAATTTTCCACCCTTTCATGGAGACCACTGTTTTGTGAAGAAAAATATTTCCAGTGGAATTAGGACTATTTACTTTTATATTTGAAATTTGTAGCTAAGTTGTTTATTTTATCAGTTTAGTTTAATAAAGGAAATTTGAAAGAGAAAGAATTACTGAATGGCAATGTGTTTTAATAAAAATTCTGCAAGAGCAAGGTGGCCTATTACCTTAGCATAGAGACATTAGATATTAGCTTACTTAAATGCTTTGCTTTCTTAAAAAATAAATTTTCATAGTTGTTTATAGTGTTATTGTGATAACCTATTAATTAGGACATTTGAATACCTTAATCATTTTTTTGATGAAGATAAGTTACTATGCTTCATATAGATGCCATTTAAAATCACTACAGATATATTACAACTCAGCATTAGAAAACAATCATACTTGGGAGATGGTACTTTAGTCATGTTAATACAAAAATACATGTGACTTATTGAAAAACTCTACTTACCATTTTTTGAGGATATCTTCAGGTCAGAAGTAAGTGTTTTACTTGAAAGGAATTCGCATAATAGTAAAGCCCTGAAAGATATTTGTAAGGCGACTGTGGACTCAGAAAGTTTGCTGCTTCTATTTATCAAAAGAAAAAAACTATGTTTTAAAACATGGCAGCATTGGCAACAAGCTAAAGGCAACCTTAAAAAAGCAGTGTTTTGTGTGCATTTGCTAAGAAATTCCAAATTTAAGCCCTCGGTGTTACATTTTGATTGTTTAAAATAAGTTGTTAAGATTTTGAAATCTATTACATGATAGATGATTAGAAACGCAAACAAATGTAATCAAAGTTATATTTGAAGTCTTTATAAGAAAATGAAATGTTACTGAACATAGTACTTAAGGATAAAAGTACTTGAGAGTTACCACATTGCTTAATATCTGTTAAAATAATACTGCATTTTTAAATAAAATAAATAAAATAATACTGCAAGGGTAAAGTGAGTGAGACAAAGCTCTTCCCATCCGCATGTACTCTTTACGATTTCAAGGTTTAGTTTGTGAGTATATATATGTAGGTTTTTAAATCATATCAATAAATCATAGGAGAAGTTAGATTATAGGAAGTGAGTTCCCAAAGCATGAGTCCACATTTCCTCGAGCAGGGTTTCCTCTTGCATATATTTCTAAGGGAGATAAACAAAGTTTTTGTAGTTACAGTGAACGCTGAAAGCATGGCATCAGAAAGTGTATGGAGATAGGGAGGTCTTATCATGGGCTGTGGTTGCTGTGAGCAGGGCTGCCTTCCCACACAAAGAACAGATTGTGGTTTAACTCTTTCCATGGCCTAGTTTAATGTGCTCGCATAGTAACTGAATTGTTCAAGTCTCTGCTGGAAACTACTGATCGGTTTAATGATTTCCTCTATGGCATTTGGTTATGCCTCATGCTGTGATGTAATCATCCACATTCTGTATTGTTATAAAATTTTGATTTAGGCTGATCCTGCTCTCGGAACATTTCATGGCAATATGTTAAAACACTTGAAAATTGCATTATTGATCGGATGGGATGTATAACTCTTCTGGATCCGAACTATAGGCTGCGAACATGCCGCAGTCTTTAACACTGAAACTGAATATGATCTTGAAAATGAATTCGTAACTTTATGGGAGTTTGGGGGCATCCTCTTTGTTAGAGAGTCATTCATGATACTTTCATCATTTTTACCTGATGGAATTCATCAGACTGCTGATTAGATAGAATTTATTCTATATAGTTCAGGGTGACCATTAGTAGGTTGTCAATTCTAACTTGGGATATAAGTAGTCAGAGAAAGTTATTTTGCGGTTGAGGTGCCGATACAGTGACTAGAAAAGTGGCCGTGGTGGAAGTTCTCATTTGTTTCAGATCGGGCCTCACTGCCCACTTACAGTGTGCACGCCCTGGATGTTAAGCTCTTTCTCGGAACAGTAATAGGCCTGAGCTTAGGAGACAGGTTTTACCTATGGCAGGAAGTAATGAAACACTGACTGCTTTGGGAAGTAGCTTGAAATAACTGTAGGTGCAGATTATCGCCACTCCTAGCTGCCTCTCTGCCTTACAAAAGGCTTAGATGAAACAGGCAGGAAAGACGCAGGAGCCTAAGGTAAACCACTTAATTCACTAGATGGGATCTCTCCACGTGCAGAGTCACAAGCCCCTGCATCTGTGCACCCACAGCCCTGTCCGAGAATTCAGATGTGTAGCAAAAGAATTGTATTGATTCCACAAAAGCAGGGAGTGACCAGCAGTGCACTCCTGGTGTCACCCTGCCACCGCATGCAGAGATACAAAGAATGTAAAGTTGGTGCCAAGTTGCCATTTTTCATTGTTCACTTCAGATTGATTTTTAAGGGTTTTAGAATAATTGCCATACTCATGTGATCGGTTAACAAATTAACTGACTCAGTGGGGCTTCAGACTCTATAGGAAGAGCTGCTGGAAGAACATCTGAGTCAATTCTGTTTTCAACTTTAGAAACTTTTATTTAAAAATGCACGAGTGTGTCTGTGGATCTGTGAGAGAGTAAGAGCGTGCATGCGTGTATTTTTATGTGTGTGTGTGTGTGTGTGTGTGTGTTGGGGGCTAGTGTTGCTGGTAGAGGGAGGGAATGTGCTGCTCCAAGTATGGAAACCTTCTGTTCAGGACACCGATACGACAAGCTGTGTCCTTTGCCCACTTTCCCTCACCGTATACCAGTTTCTCTAGTTACCACTCCTGGAATGGTGCTGTTTCAGTGTTGGAATGTTGGACGTTTGATAAGAAAATGGATCAAGTTTAATGGCGCATGCTCTTTGTGCCACCAGCAGCCTCTTGCTGAGAGCATGCTCCAAAAGCGGGAACTGTGTGGCATTACACTGAGCATCTATATGCTTTGTGTTTCTGTGCCACAGAGAAGAGAAATGAACTGTGCCATCGCTCCTGCCTTCTGAACAGCTCTGCTCCGATTAAAAAAAAAAACTCACTGTGTTCTTTGTAAAATGGTACTGCTTAGTGTTAGTTGGTCAAGTAAATATTTAAATATTGAATTAGGTGCCAAGCACCTTGGTTGCTTACTTTTAAAGAATATAGAATGCATGGTGGGAGTGAGGGGGATGGGGCCAGAGTGGAAATACAAACATGAATCTTTATTCTTTTTTTTTTTTTTTTTTTAGGAGGGAGAATCAACCTGTGAGTCTTGGTGGAAAAGGGGCAGCTTGGCATACTTTATTTTCTTCTGGTCCTGCTATTTTGATAATTTTAAATAAGAAAAGAATGTTATTTTTGTGTGTAACTTTTGGTACTGAATTGGGAATGGGTTGTGGTCTGATGGTTTGGAGCCTTTACCAAACTAAACTGACCATGTATGTCTTGTTTTTCCCCCTCATCTTCCACAGGATGAATTTCACCCATTCATCGAGGCACTACTTCCACACGTCCGTGCAATCGCCTATACTTGGTTCAACCTGCAGGCTCGGAAACGCAAGTACTTTAAAAAGCACGAGAAGCGAATGTCAAAGGATGAAGAAAGAGCAGTCAAAGATGAGCTTCTCAGCGAAAAGCCTGAAATCAAACAGAAGTGGGCATCCAGGCTCCTGGCCAAACTGCGCAAAGATATCCGCCAGGAGTACCGAGAGGACTTTGTGCTCACCGTGACTGGCAAGAAGCACCCGTGCTGTGTCTTATCCAATCCTGACCAGAAGGGTAAGATTAGGAGAATCGACTGCCTGCGACAGGCAGACAAAGTCTGGCGTCTGGATCTAGTCATGGTGATCCTGTTCAAAGGCATCCCCTTGGAAAGTACCGATGGAGAGCGGCTCATGAAATCCCCACATTGCACAAACCCAGCACTTTGTGTCCAGCCACATCATATCACAGTATCAGTTAAGGAGCTTGATTTGTTTTTGGCATACTACGTGCAGGAGCAAGGTAGGAGCAGATTGTTCTTTCTTCTAGCCCGGCACACATTGCCCGCAGACCCCATGCACAGAGCACCTGGCTTGGGTTAGATGGTCCTGGAGGCCCCTAGGTCTCTTGTTCACCTGATCTGGGGAGAGTGGCATGCCCCTATTCCTCCGCTCGCTGCCGTGTGCAAGGCAGGAAATACACGTGGAGCTTTCCTACCTGGATAGGCATGGATATTTAAAGACCACAAAGAGATGCGTTTTCAAATGTCTTTGAAATAATACACTTTTTCAAAGACACAGAATAATCTGAAAACTATAGTTGATTACACTTTGCTCTTTGTCCTCGGCTACATTCTTTACTTCTAGTCATCTTTTGCCAGTTTGAAAATGTAACTTGATTTATGAATAGTCAAACTGTTCTTTAACAGTCTTTGTATTAGCTTCCTAACTAACAAGGTAGATGAACTTTGTTCACGAATCCAGTGCTACTGCACTGAAAAAGAGAATGAGCATTTCCTATTAGAGAATGCTTAAGATAGCCAGTATCAGAAAGTATATCTTACGTAGACTTAGATTTATTTAATTTAAATATTTCTATCAACATCTAATTTTGATTGTGTAATATTTGCTGTAGATTAAACGGATTATAGGTCTTGTTTAAATAATTTATGTTCTAATATTCTCCCAGAGTGATTTGGGAACACTTAATACTGTCCGTTTACTTGAATGTAAATTCATGAAACTTACCAAGGAGAGAAGTCGCAGCTCTCCTTAGAGAACAAAAACAGAAAGTAGACTGGTTACGCTGGTTTAAAATAAATCTCAAAAAGAATGCAGAAACCGCATACCATACCTATTTTTAAAAAATCCGTGATAAAGAGAGTGGGGTGAATGTTGCCTGAATAATTTAAAAATAGGTGATATTTTTTGCTGAGTGTTTTCTGGATTCATGAAATATATTTATTATTTTTATTTTTCTTAATATATTTTCTTTAAGGAGGTGAGAATTTCTTTACTTAAAATAAATTTATCGATATATATTGATGTGCTTATATTAGCAACAGTCCATAGTAAAACATTAAAAAAAAATCTGCTGAAAGTGGACTGTAGTTTAATCTACCGTAGTTGGTGGGTCATTTCTTAACTTGGCCAGGTGGTAGGGAAGGTGGCCTGCAGATAGCCAGGTGGCAGATGGTTATCTGATGTTTGTTATAAAGTGTGGGATATAGTCAATTGTATGAACTTCATCATCCCAAAATATAAAATATCAGAGTTACTCTTTTGACTCAGAAATCTAGGTATTATTATGTGTTTTTTTTTCTTTACATTTCCTTGGTATAGTTTTAGAGATATGCTTAAAAGTTATCTAAGCATTTCTAGTTTGATTTTAAATAATGGTGCTTGAGATCATACATTTGGAAATATTCTTTTTTTAAATAAAAGATTGCATATACTATTTCTATATGTTTAAAAGTTAAAGTTGAAGTAATGATGGTTTGGGGAAAAATGTGTTTTTTCCTTGTGTGTCCTAAAATAAAAACTCATTAGCACATGACACTTAATTTGATTGACAGCTGTCTAGGAGGTGCCATTATAAGGTGGGCCGTATATTCATGTTGGATTGACTGTAAATGTGTTGTAACTCTGTCATGAAAGTCAAGACTGGAAGTAAAGTTTTAGAAAGTGGGTTATGTAACTTTTTAGTGCAGGGAGAGAAGATTTGCAAGCACTTCACTGCTGCTTGCATTTTAACTTGCTTGAAGGCTATTCCTTGAGGTGTGCACACATGTACATTCACTCCTGGGGCAGGCAGCCAACTGTCTTAGTTGATGAACTGACAATAAAGAACATATCCTTTGGATCTGGGAAGATAGATTAAAGAAAGAAAAAATACATAAATGCCTTCTGCATTGCACCATCGGTCATGATAGTCATAAAGTTTTAAGCAACTCTTGGAGACCACATTTTCAGATAAAAAATTCATTTTGTTGTTGTTTTGAGTCTCGTTTTGAAAACCTTTCATTATCTTACACTGCGCACCTGATTTGTATCTTCTGTTACTTGTGAATACATCATATCTTTATAATATCTGATGGCGCTTTCTTTGAAAAAGTCACATCAAGATGCTTCTGTGTTTTCCCTTTTTCAAAATTTTTCCTTTGGTCAAATGTAGATTAATTACATATTTTTACGGTGCAGTTGGTTGAAGATGGCATTTTAAAAAACTAATCTGTAGCAATCAGAGAGCTGCATATCTCCCATCATGACTTTTTACTTCTCTAAGTGCATGGAAACCTACTTAAGTCTATTTTATTAAGCAGGTAAAGAAGCATAAAGAAAAACACAAGAGAAAATTCAGAAAAGAAAAATGTAATGTTTGCAAAGAATGAGCAACAGAATTACCTTTCCCCCCTTTTTTCTTTCTTCCCCCACTTCTAAATGACTGGGAGGAAAACATGAGAAAGAACAGAGAGAATGCCAAAGATGGTTGCCACTGGCACCAGGATTGGCATCGGACCCTCTTTGTTTAGCTCAGGATGCCTGCGATTTGTTAGTTGGCATCCGCATTGCAGTGTGGAGTGATGTTACAATATATTGACAATTTCCAGATCTAGAAATGTCAATAGTCCTCTTGGTTATTTACACAAGATCACAAACTGCATATCTTCTGGAGAATGAAATAAAGACCAGCAAATAATAAAGTTCATTGTTGACCAACTTCCTATGCTTTTTCCCTCTTTCTCTTTTGGTTCAACCCACACTTTTATTTATTTTTTTTTTTTCATGCCCAGCAGCTTCAGCCTCATCTTTTTTTTTTTTGAAATGTGGAAAGAGTTACTAGAGCTTTGACACAAGCTATAGTGCTACATCTGCATCTGATACAGTTTTGGGGAGAATGTATGCATTTTGAAATCATTTCTGATATATAGTTCGTTAGACTTGTGCATCCCATGGCCGCAAGGCAGGATTTCCTTTAAAGCGAAATCTCTTTGTTATTCAGCCTCTCCTGTGCCTAGAGTCTGGTTGACCGCAATTTAGTCCATTTTTCTATTGCTTTATGTTTAGGAAAGAGTCATATTCAATATAGTCATTTATTAAATGATGCTACCCCCACTTTACCTAAAATACACACATCATGTGGGAGTCCCTGCATTTAAATCCATAAAATCACTTGACGGTATTGATTCAGAGGGCTGCGCTTCGGCTGTTTCGTTGCTACAAGAACCGCCATTTTGTTTGTGAAGTGCCAGGCGAGGGAAAAAAAAGGCAGACACTGTGCTGGGTGCCAATAACGGTTGCCAGTGGCACCGAGGTTGGCATCAGACCCTCTTTGTCTAGTTGCTGAATGCCTTTGATTCGTTGGTTGGCATCCGCATTGCAGTGGGCACACTGGAAAGTTTTTGACAATCCCTGAATGAAAGCTGCTTGCTTGTTTGCTGCAGCAAACCTTAGCTGATAGAAAACCCTTCCTTTTATTTTTATTTTTTTAGGTTTCCTTTTTTTCTTTTTAAGATGATGACAGATGAAAGGGAAAAAGCTCTAAAGTGCCCTCTATTTTTCCCAAGATATTAAAGATGTCCAATGATTCTTGGGCAGGTGGTACCTATTCCCCATATTGTCTTTGTTATTGCCTTCTTGAAAGCAAAGCAAAAAAAAAAAACAAAACAAAAACCAGGCAGGCCTTGCCCAGGACACCTTCTCGGGACAGAAGTGTACTGTAGGATGCCTGGTGTGCTCTGGGAAGGGTGTGAAGGGCTAGCTGGCTGCAGTGACATGGAATGCACTTGCCAGGACTGACTGTGGCAGTCACATCACTGCTTATTTCTTAGGCAATTTCTAGCTCCTTCAGTTTCTACACTTCCAAATTTTATAGTAAGCCACTGAGAGGACATTTTTTTTTTTTTAGTTACGTGTAGTAACTAGTAATGTGTAACAGTGTAAATGCTAAAAAAAAAAAAAAGAGAGAGAACCTTCATGAGGAAACATGACACCAGGAAGACCAAGAAAAAGGCCAAAATAATTTTGGTTGAAATGTCCTGGATAGTTTGCATGAACATTGGTTCCCAGTTAACCATTGTTATCTCGTTAATTAATCAGAAGGATTAGCAGGCTGCACAGAAGGAAGTCTGGCCTGTGGAAGCCTTGAGTGGCCAGTCTCTGTCCTGTCTGAAGGGGAAAAAGGCAGGGTGGGGTGGGCATGGTGGGCTGGGCTTTCTCTGAGGGAAGAGCTCTGAAGAAAGAGAGAGGTCATAACACACTAAGAAGTTTCGGGATCTCAAAGAGAGTAGCTGTTGTCATGAATTTGCCAGATTCGGGTTTCAACTCAGCCTGACTGATTTTTGAACTGTACTTTGCCCTCCTGTTAAACGTGTTTTGGAGTGCTAGAGAGATGCCCGGAACCTTATGGCTCTCATGAGAGAAGAGTTTCCGTGTTAGCTTGGTGGAATCCTTAAAATTGTGGATGGCAACTTCTGTTGTTTTATTGGTAAATGATATGATAATCAACGTACATGTTGAAGTTGTGAAAAAATGTGACTTGTTTACAGGGGGAATTGTAATCATTATTATTGTGTTTGAAATAGAATCCTTCCGGGTTGTCACATATTATTAGAGAGGAAACTAATGCTAACAATTGTCTTCCTCCCTCAGTTACTGACTTTTAGAATTCTTTGGGGGTAACAATTATTATTTTTTTAATGAAAAGCTTAAGTAGATAATTGTTTGCCAGTTGACAGCATATTTTACCATTTTAATACATTTCGCTTCATTTGCAGATATTTCCCACTACAGGGAAAATGAAGCTTTCATGATTTGTTAACATGAGGCTGCTCTCCAGGATGATTTGGTGTGCTTACATTGTGAAATGCTCAGAAAGCATGACGTTTGTATGCATGTTTGATTTAGGGGAACCCTGTTAAGTTTTCCCATCTAGCATCCTGTCCTTGACTGAACTCATGAACTCTATGCACATTTGTTTGCATTCTGGCTCTCGCACAGTTCGCCAGATAAAGAAGGGCTCTTACTGGCATGTCTTGCTCCTAGGCTTAATGAGACCTTTGTGGGAACACATATTGTAAGATAAGATACTTAGCAATTTTCTCGCTGATAAGGAGAAAACACAATCTGAGAGGCCAGAAGTTCGCCCTCTCGGCCATGATGTTCCCGCCCTAAGATAGTTTTGCTGGACAGTTCAAGAGTTAAACTCTGAGGCCCCAGTTGCCAGCTGGGAAAGCTTGGCATCTGTGTTCTGATGTGGCAAACTAAGCTCTTGCATTGCTCTTCTTATGATCTCGCTTTTCACGGGAAAGGGGAGAGAGAGAGAGAAATAGAGAAAGAAATAGAAGGAAGGAGGGAGAGAGGTATGATATTTGTTGTATCAATTATGATTTTCAGGTATTTAAAAAGTACATGACTGTCCAGTTTCTGGAGGCAGCAAAGATCAATAAAATACCCTGTTGACAGCATTAGGTGTCTCTCCTCACCTTATTCCTTCTCACCATATACACAGCACTGCATATTTTGTAATAAAAAAAAAATTCAACTAGATTATGTGTTTAGATTTTTAGATTTAGTGCACTCTGCTTCTTGGGTGGGAAAATAACTCCATATGCAAAGGAACCAAAATGATGTTCATTTTTCAGGAATACTGGTTATTTGGGAAAACAGTGCAATAACAGGAGATGATAGTTAGGTCTTCCAGAGGGTGCTCCCTAACAGATAAAGAATGTGTGCCTCTGGGCCCAGCTGGGCAGGAGCCACTGAAGGAAGGCTTCAATTCTTGAAAGTTCTGTTTTGTAAGTGGTGTCTGAGAGGTTTGTCCACCCATAGGTGTACTATAGATTTAATAGGGTTTTTTATTTACTTTCTCATTCTTCCCTAAATTTGGAATTTACGAGGAAACTGCCAAAAGGAAATTAAAGTTTTAATCCACCATTAACTTTTTCCTCTTTAAGTTTGGCACTATAATTTGGAACAACAATCCAAGATATCTAACTAGTAATATCTGTCTCCTCATAAACTTTCATTCTGCTCGATTGAACTGAAAAACTAGACCAATGGGCTTAAGAATAGTTTTATGACACTCTTACTCTTGCCATCCCTGCCGACCAGTTGGAATTTCAGCCCCTGAAGAGGGAGGGACTCAATGAGAAGCTGAGCCAGAATTATCTGGAGCTGTTAAAAGTTGAGATAAGTTTTCTGTCATTTCAGTGGCTTACATGGTAACTGACTTTATAATCTAAGGGCTCATTACTGCTTTGTTGGAAGGTTAAGGTTTGTAGAGAGTGGAAATAACCTATGAGATGCTCCTTAAAATAGGGAATTCTACATACCTGAAAAAGATAGGCAAAGGCAAGGGTGATCCCTGGGTCTGAAATTGACTTTGGGTGGAGGTGTCTCTTCAGCTGATGAAAGAGTGGGTTTTCTAGTTTGAAGTTGAGGAAAGTTTGACTTGTGACACTTGAGGAGTCTGTTAGTGTGTTTGGTGTGACAGAGAAAATGATCAGTTGATGTTGTGTTCAAAGCTAAGTTTTCCAGCCTTTCTTCCTTCCATCCTTGTGTCAGAGGAATAATTTTAGAAATCTCAGAGAACTAGTGGTTATGTGATGGGAAATGCGCGTTGTTACGGTAGCACTCCTCTACGCCAAGCAGAGCCAGAGGGGAGCTTCCTCTTCAAACTCACTTTTCTCTGGCAATGTGGTGTGTCATCTCATTTTAAAATACATTCTTGGGTCCTTGAACTCTAATGATGTGATGTGGTTAATTTCACTGAATTCTGTTGTTGGGATTTAGCATAGAGAATAAATCACTGCACTGCAGAGAACTTGCGAATGTTAAGTGCGTGTCTTGGAGGAAGGAGTCTGAGGGATTAGTTTGTGTTAGACTGGATGTTACAGGATGTGAGGCTAATGGGACTTGAATGCTTGGGCATTTTGGTTGTTATATTATTCAGAAAATTGGAATAAATGACCACCAATTAACCAATGAAGTGAAAAGACCTTGAGGCTGAATTGAAGGCCACACATACAAGAAAAAAAAATCTTCAAAAATTTATATCAAGCAATGTTCTAAGAGTGGAATGCAAATTATTCTTGCACATAAATATATTGTATATAATAAAACAGTTAGATACACATATTCTCACTGTTTATGATGATAGTTTAAACAGGATAGCATTGATGAATCACAGATGAATTAAAGAACTCTGAATAAAGACTATATAATTGAAAATATGGGGTGATGGATGAAGTAATTTTACTAGCTGAGAGTTGCCTGGAGGTTGTTTATTTTCAGAATCCCATTTTAAGGCAGTTCAGAGCATGTAGTAAGTTATGGATGAAGAACAATCATTTGAAAATGGGATTTGTTTAAACAAGCACAAAAAAGGAAAATAAGAACTGCCTTTGAGAAAAAAATTCCTTAAATATATTGGAATTTTTAAAATTCAGGTTAGCTTCAACTCCATGTCTCAAAGTAGAAAATTCAGTAAATAGTATTGAGTTGAATTATATAATACCTGTGTCTCCAGCAAAACTGCACAAAAGCATTTAATAACCATCAGTTCATATTGTGACACTACTATACTGATGCAGCATGAAGCTGAAGACTTGTTTTTTTAAGGTTTCAGTTTTTCAAAACTCATATTATAAAAAAGTACATGGAGAAAGTTACTGTTGTTAACAGGGAATGGTAGAGCTTAGGACAAAAATCTGATCATGGGCACAGATGTTAGGATGGTTATTTGAAATAGGGTATATTCTGTAATTCATGTGAGTAGGGGATTACATTTATGTCCATGTTAATAACACGAGTATGTCAATATGAAGTCTATGCCCCTCTATTAGTGAATTCTAAAGTGTGAAAAATGTTCCTGCTTAGGACAACTTGTATTTTATTATTCTGACATCTGCAGTTTCTGGATGGATTACCTTAAATTTGCTATGCTATGTTAAAAGCCTTGTTTTATGAGGTCGGTCTCAGCTTCTGGCCTTGGTGTCAGGAACCCTGCTACGTGATGCAACTTGCCTTGTTAGGTTTAATTGACCAAAGCTGATGTGTTAAAACAATTCATTTGTGCTGTAACTTATGCCCTGGCTAAGTTGCTACCTGAATCCTTTGACCTTGACTTGTCTGGGTCATGAAATGGCTGCAAGCTGTTTGACCTTTCTATTGTGTAGTAATGTCACTGTTTCCTCTTATTCTTTTATGGTAATAGCTGACAAAAAGCCCCAGCCCTGACTTTACACCCCAGTGGATTCCAGGCGTCCCTCCGCAGCAGCCACGTCTTCTGTTTGACATGGTCTAGCCGTAGAAGTGACTTTCTTTTGTTTGCTGACAGCGATGGGAACAAATTTGCAGCCCTCATTGCCCAGGAAGTGGGGGATCTTCGGGCATTTAGAGAAATTTGAATTCCTTCTGCTTAGATGTTCAGTTTTCGTGTTTTATGATTATTCATATCACAATTTGCCTACCCCTCTCGAGGTTGGCTTTTCAGCTTTTTTATATTTATGGTTTCCTTAATAATTACTTTTCAACATTTTCAGCTGTTACAATAAAAATACTTTATTGTCACTATATAGGGTAAAACTGGTAAACTTAGTCATGCTTTAGGTTAGTGTAGGTCCTAAAATGACTGACTTTGAAACTTCACCTCTTAAACCTGTCTGGCATTGGAAAAAGCTGTATGCTAAACATGTAGGATTAGAACAAATTTTTAAGAACTGAGAGTCATGTTGTAACTTTATATAGTCCATCTTATAGTTTTAGGGGAAACCTATTCTTATGACTTAGATGGCTATGTTTCAAAACATTAGTGAACCATTAGTAAATTTGAAGTTTTTCTTTCTTTGGGGACATTTGCCAGCATGTGAAATTCAACGTTTATTTTAACGAATATTAAAAATTTTTTCCCTTTCTTTATGAAACCCTCCTATGCAAAAATAGAGAATTTTACCTCTGTTCTCTTCCAAAGCCGTGAAATAATTTTATTTTTAAAATATTGGAAATGACTTCTAAAATGTTAAAACACAGATATTTTTATCCTACCAAATTTTTCTTTGCCAAATATGACATTGTAGTTCATGATTTTTTTCCCTATATTTGCCAGATTAAATATTTAAAATCCAAGCTGTTACATTTTATTTTTAAATTATTAGAGGAGAAGAGGAAGTTTAAGTTATTGTGCATTTCCTTGCTTGTGTGTCCCATACTGTTTATCCATGTGTGTGGATACACCGGCAGATGCGCGACAATGTGGTCCAGGCACCAGAACCTTGGAAAAAGGCTTCTGATTTTTCTATTCCCATTTTAAAAATCTCTGAAATGGCAGGTGAGAGGGTTTTTCTTTTTCTTGATTCTTGCTGTTTTAAATGATTTTTTTCCCCCAGGAATTTCACAGAATCAAGGAATTTAAACGCTTTTCAGCATTGTGTTGATAATCCAGCATCCTCGGACCCAAGGAAGGAGGGTGAATGAAACAATCTGGTTTTAGTCAAGAGCCTCACAGTCTCTCTCCTGTCCCTCAAAACCGAATCTAGACTTGAAAGCACTTCTCAGACCTTCCTGCTCATTCAGTGGTGTTCTCAGCGGTGGAGCCAACACAGAATCGAGTTGGGATGTGGTTAGTGGGCTAATCGGTCATATGCAGAGGGACTGTGGTACAAGAACAGCGGACCAGCCCCCAAGGGTTTAAAAAATGTCTGCGATTTCTTCCAGAAATCTGCCTCAGTTCCTCCACTGAAATGATTTATAACAGATCTCAGCTGCTGAGCTAAAGAGTGGAAGTTCCTGGATCTTGGGTAATTGATGTGTGTGTGTGTTTGTGTCTCGCAGAGTTGAAGTGAATGCAGAGGGAAAAAAAATATGGCTCAGATCTTGCAGGAATTACTTAAGAAGGATGGTTCATTCATAGGTTGAAGGGTAAATAACATACCATTTAAAATATTCTGTTAGCTTTAGATTTTGGATTCCTTCACAATTGAGCATATCTCCCTTCTTCCTGGCTTTTAGTTTTCATAGAGCACAGGAAAATAAGTGCATTAATCAGGCATTTCATTCTGGTTTTCGTTTTACTCTTCATCAGCTTTTGTGACCTTGGCTAAGTCACTCAAGCTCCCTGTGCCTTGGTTTTCTGTTTTGTAAAATGGGGTTAGGATGCCTAAATCACAGGACTGTTGTAGGATTACATGAAGTAATTCACATAAGTAAAAGCTATAATGTTAGTAAGAGTAATGATTGCTCTATATAAAGCAACATGGCATTATGTAGACATTTAGGGAAAATACCCAGTAGTGAAGAGAATGGGTTAGGTATTGCTGCGTGGGCTTGTCAGTTAGTTTGGGTGTATCTCAGGTGATAAGACATTCCAAGGAGAAAATGAAAGTCCTGAGTACAGTGGTGTGTATGGATATTTGTAGTAGGTGCATAACTAGTTGTGTGTGGTTTTTCGATTAGTTTAAATTAGAATTAGTATATAGTTTTAGCAATCTTTTATGTCAGACTTACCAGACAGTTAGTTTCTTGATCAATCTAGGAGTCACTGAAAGGAAGGAGTAATTTTATTAGTAGCTCTTGGAGTAAATAACTTTGTGTCAGATGAAGAGTATCCTAGGAAGTTCTTGTATTGATAACTTATTGCACTCCAGTGAAAACATAAGACATATATATATATATATATATATATATATGATGAAATGGGCACCAGCTGGGAGAACTCCACTTATGTTTTACATTTGGTGAGACAGAAGTGGTGATGATATGGACTGGATTGTTCTTGAGGAAGAAGCTGCTGGTTTTCAGACTCTTAGGTCTGAGACTGTCTCATTTAGAAATGATATCTAGTTGGGTCAAAATTCACAATGCTTCATTAGTTACATGAATTGTGTTGACTTTATTGCCACTGAAAATCTTCCTTAAGTCAGTCTTTCTCACTCGTCCATTGTAGGGTGTTAAGAACATTAATTAAATAATCTTAAGGGGAAAAAAAGGTAATATATCTTACTTAAAATGATGTCGCTTTTTCTGAGAACATCTGAAAGCCACATGGGAAGTAGTTGAAACATTCTCTTCTTCTCAGATTTGGGATTAGCCTTTGAGTGTTGTGGTTCTGGTTGGTTGGATCTGGGTGGTCCTGAAATCTCTTTGATGGGCCAGATTTTTCTTGGGGAACCAGTCATGGTGCTTCTTTTCCATGGACTGTGGACTGCTTCCCTCAGTTACTTTGTACAGCAGATTTGGAAAGTGGACAGTTTGCCCTTACCCATAGTCTGTAGCTACCAGGGAAATACCTTAAATCACATGTCACACTGATGCAGTGCAAAAACAGATTCATATTCTTCTGTGAAGCGTTTTATAATAATACTTAGGAGTTCTGACCAGGAGTTAATAGGAGAAGTTCCCTCTCTGTTTGTTCATCTGTTACACGGTAACTGGGGTAGCAGAAAGTAGAATCAAGACATTGATTATCACCTGGCTTAGATCCTGGTACATCATTTTTAAACATCTGTGTCCTGCCTTTTCTTTTTGAGAACTTACCTGGTATTCAGTTGCTCTTCTGTTCAAAATCAAGAAGCGTGTATTTTAGCACATGACAAACGTACAACCCCAATTTTTTGACAAATGTAACCTGGATTGCTGTTGATGGCAGAGGGATTTGGTATTTTGTCTTTCTACTTTGAAAAGCTTTATTTGCACTTAGGGTTTAAAGTTAATATGGACCTGAAATGGGAATGCATATATGATTCTTAAATACTGGTTGCCTTTTTTTAGCCTCATGGAGGTGCTAACATGTTTCTTTAAATTTCCTGACAGCAAAGCATTAGTATTTTTGGTTAGACGTATAGTTATCATGTAACAGGGTCTGTTCTATTTACAGTGTCCAAGTAAAGGAAAAGCTGCTTATAGTAATATGAGGATCACTGGTCTTACAATAATTAAATAGACTTGTTAGAGTACATTAATCCCTTTTAGAACATTTGGAATGACTTCTTAGTACTAACAACACAGTATTAGGGCCTACAATTAATCTGCTTTTTGTATCCAGCATTTGTATAATATAAAACATGTGTATAGAGAAATATATTTTGACTTTAAAATGAGTTCATAGGAGGGTAAAATGAAATTATATTGAACTGTGAAGGAAGATGAATATGATTCTAAGTACTGATAAAATATGGAATTCATTTCAAGTTAGCATAGATTATTATTTTTTTTTTTTTGTGAAGACCTTTTTTGGGCTCTCAGAATCACTTTCTCCCTGAGTTCCAAGCTTTGTACATGACACACCAGACATGCACAACATGAAATGGAAGCACTTGTTCAACCTAATATCCAAGAGATATGTTAACTCTTTGTGAGTTGGTGTTTCTTGCTTGGTCTCTGCGTTGATACAGCTGTTTATTAACTCTGGAGAAAGAGAAGCAGAATCAATTTTAAAGTCTGGTCCAATCTTGTTCTGTGTTCATAGAAATGGTTTAAGTCAAGGACAGACTCTGTACTCAGTATTCAAATGGCATTATTACAGATTGGTTAAAAGACTTATGAATTAGGACTGTGTTTACATCTTCTGTTGTGGAGGTCTCAGGAGGTATAATTTCCTTCTCAATGTGGGTTCTCTTTATGTTATGGAGTCTTTCATGCCCAGGGATGTGAATTCAGCCTTGGGTATTGCAGTTACTGGGAAGATTTCATGAAAGATGTGGTATTAGTTCAATTCTGGGGCAGATTGCAGGCGTGTGTACAGAGTACTATGGAAGTGCTGGAATTATTGAGTGGTTTGTAGCCATTTCAGACCATGTGCCTGGGACCAGCTAACACATTGTCAGGGAAAAACATGATGTAGCAACAATATTAGATCATGCAAATGAGACTACTGAATAGTAATAGTTATGGGCAATATTTTGGAAAACACTGATTAGTGACAGTTTTATTACAGCAAATGTATGTATCAAGTCCCCAGATTTCATTGTAATGCACTGAAAACAGATGTCAAAGTGTCCCAAACAGAATTTCATGGTTAATCTACATATTGCATGGAAAGTACAAACAAACCATTTAGAATTCTGTTATTTAATCCTTTTAGAAGGAATCAAAATATACAATTTAGATTTACTCCATTCTTTCTTTTAATTTCAGATTTTTTTCCTGGGGGCTGATGATTTTTTTCTTTGCTGTTTTCTTAAGATGCATATGGGAGAAGACACATCTGCATATGGACTTGGTTTTACTTAATGTACTTTGAACTGTAGGTTTCTGAACATACGGTCTTTGCATTAAAAAAAAAAAAATTAGGCTTTAAATTATTTAGTGACCTGGTAATGAAATTACCTTCTTCTGTTCCTTTGTGTACTGCTGTAGAGTTTCACTCTGTGCTACTTAGTGATTGAAGCAGACACTGAAGCCAAAGAGAAGAAAATGGGTAGCCCTCCTTCCTGCAAGTACCTGGGGGATCTGGCACCTCTTCTTGACTTGCCTTCTCTGTCATCAAGTGAGAGAGTTGCCCAGAAGGTTTTCACTGTCCCTCTTAGCACCGGAATCTGAGGAATTTGACTTCTGGTTACCCTGGCAGGGGAAGATCCCCTTCACATTAAGAAATATTTAATGAAGTTTAGCACACTCTTGTTAAATCTAGGATTTTAATACACTTTATTTATTAAAGAGAAATAGAAAATGTATAACTTGACTCTTGAGTAACACTTTCATGTTGCTCAATTCAAAGTCCAATAGTCAAATCATTTGGTTCAATCTAGATAAAAAGCTTGCTTTTTAAAGAAAGAGGTCTTTAACTCATAGATTTTTAGAGCTGGAAGGATCCCTAGAGACCATCTCACTTTACAGCTGCGGGTACTGAATCTGAGAGAGACTCAAAGCCACTTTGGTTGTTTGTGTTAGTTTTACTGTTATAAGAGCATAAATAAGCATAAATAAACAAAAGTGTTATTTGTGAACTTAGCAATTTTTTCTTTTAGGTACAAAGAGAAAATTTGTGATTGAAAGACATATGTTATCATTTGTAATTTATTTAAATCAATTGATTCAAGAGTTTGGCTGTTTTCTTTTATAGCTTTTCATAGGATATATTCTATTGAAGTCACTCTGTAGCTGGGGTTTTCATGAGAATTACTGTATTTATCTTTTCAGTGGGTGAAGAAAAGCTGTTTAAGTTATGGTCAACTAATATGGATTTGATTGTAGTTAGAAAACAGAAAGGATCCATTAAAAATCTGCTGCCAGATTTCCAGTAACCATTAAAGGTCATGTTTGAGCCTGGTTGTAAGAAAAACTTTTTGAAAGTCAGGTATTGGAAGAAAACTTGGGAGCTGGTTACGAGGAACTGGTTTAAGTTCTGCTTCCTGGATGTCTACAATTTTCAGATTAGCTTGATAATTACTACGTCTCCATTTTCCTTTGTGTGGTATATGTCTCTCATCTTAGTTTAAGAAAACTGCTTTTCTCGTTTAAAGCAAACATCCATATGCCTTCTTTTATTTAAGAAATGTTTCTAGGATTTTTTCTTAGTTTAATTTTAGAAATCAAAATAAATTCACAGGGAGATTTCAATTTTAAAAGGAAATTTTCAGTGAATCCTTTTGCTAAGGTGAGAATTCTTTTATGACATGAAAGATTTATCTGTCAATTGTGTTATATGAGTGTCCTGTAATATGCTTATGTATATCAAGACACCTCTGAATATAGCAGAGATGATAACTTTTAGAGAAGAGATATTAGCAGTGTTAGAAAAAGTTTCATATCAGCTACTTTTAGTAGCTGTTAGTTTGAGAGTTTATGAGGAAAACTTGAAAGCATGTCTTAAAGGCACGATTGTAGACAGACAAGTAGATGAATAAAAGATGGATGTTATGTAAGTTCATGCCATCAAAATCATTGGAAATGGCAGGGGAGCACGTTATAAAATTGATAATAGGTATTTGTGGAATGAATGAAAATAAACTACTTAAAACAGTATACAAATATTAGGGGCAAATCAGAGAACTGTCGCAGTGGTAATTCAAGGGAAGTTGCTGAAACTGGAGAGATCTGATTTTTCCTTAGAGCTGTGTTCTGTTTCCACTGGTGATTGGTGACTGTAAAAGGAGTATTATCTGCACCTTATTTGTGCTTTCAGTTTCAGGAATGATTAGAATAAAACCATATGAAGTGTAGTGTCTGTATTAGCAATAGAACGTATTCTAGAATCAAGCTGTGGCTTTAAATGTTTGATTTGCTATTATTCACTATGTGGTTGGGCAAATTAGTTATATTTCCTGAGATTCAGGTTTTTGAGCTCTGCAGTGGGTGGCAAGGGTGAAATGAGAAAATGCTTGTGAGATGCTTAACACTGTGCCAATCACATTGTAGGCTCTCAATAAGATGTTTGCAGTTATTGCTATGACTTGTAGTCAGCAACCAGTACGGTGCCTGCTCGTCTGTTCCGTTCAGTCGCTCATTCGTGTCCGACTCTTTGCGACCCCATGAATCACAGCATGCCAGGCCTCCCTGTCCATCACCAACTCCAGGAGTTCACTC
>SJXQ01009075.1:0-62702 GCA_006408695.1 Aepyceros melampus
AGGAGGAAAAGGTGACCCACTCCAGTATTCTTGCCTGGAGAATCCCATGGAAAGAGGAATGTGGTGGGCTACTGTCCCTGGAGTTGGACACAATTGAAGCAATTTAGCATGCATGCAGCACATGTACCATCTTCTGTGCTTCCTTCTTTTTACTTCAGAGTCTATTTATACTGTATTTACTTAACTGCAACTTTGCTATAGTTTTTGTTTGTTTATTTGTTTGTTTTTTGTTGTTGTTTTTCTTTTCTCTCTCTCTCTCTCTCTTTTTTTTTTCTTTTTTGCTTTCCATATTTTCTATCACTACCAAAAATTTTAATTGTATCTCCTCATTGTCCATTGCCCAGATCCAGGGTCAGCATGGAAAGGATACTCCCCAGTTTCATGCTGTTTTCTCAGGAAAGGAAATTATACAACTCTCTGCCATTTTCAATCTTATTCATTTACAAAGCACACACTTTTATAATAATGTATTCTTATTTCTTTCTTGCATTTAAACGCCTTAATGGCATGGTCCTTAACTTTATACATCTTTGAAAGCCTACTTTTGTGAGTATATATTGGGAGCTCAACATTCATAGACTCCAGTGTTTCAATGAATTAGAAATTAGATAAATTTATGTTAAGTAATAAATTTAGAAGTGCATAGGATTATGTTTAAGAAAAAATGAAATAGACCCCCAAATAAAATTTCAGACTCATTACATTCTATAAACTAAACAATTAGCCAAGGATAAATAACCCTTGCAAAGCAATTTGTTATTGATTTCTTGATTTCAAAGGCAGTCTTCCAAATTAAATGATCTTTCTTTAGACATTATTTCTGTGTATAAAACCTTTACACTGTATATAAAACCTGCAAACTTCTATATCTGCTGATGTATCTATTGTGCACACAATTCAAACAAATGAATAACATGTGCTTCAAACTGGGAAATAATTAATATTAATTATTATTAAAATCCAATATTTGAAGTAATTTAAACAGGGAGAGGCACAAGCTGGAATCAAGATTGCCAGGAGAAATATCAATAACCTCAGATATGTAGATGACACCACCCTTATGGCAGAAAGTGAAGAGGAACTAAAAAGTCTCTTAATGAAAGTGAAAGAGGAGAGTGAAAAAGTTGGCTTAAAGCTCAACATTCAGAAAACTAAGACCATGGCATCTGTTCCCATCACTTCATAGAAAATAGATGAGAAAACAGTGGAAACACTGTCAGGCTTTAGTAATTTAAACAGGGAGAGGCACAAGCTGGAATCAAGATTGCCAGGAGAAATATCAATAACCTCAGATATGTAGATGACACCACCCTTATGGCAGAAAGTGAAGAGGAACTAAAAAGTCTCTTAATGAAAGTGAAAGAGGAGAGTGAAAAAGTTGGCTTAAAGCTCAACATTCAGAAAACTAAGACCATGGCATCTGTTCCCATCACTTCATAGAAAATAGATGAGAAAACAGTGGAAACACTGTCAGGCTTTATTTTGGGGGGCTCCAAAATCACTGCAGATGGTGATTGCAGCCATGAAATTAAAAGAAAATTAAATTAAAAACTTTTCCTTTGAAGGAAAGTTATGCCAACCTAGACAGCATATTCAAAAGCAGAGACATGACTTTACCAACAAAGGTCCGTCTAATCAAGGCTATAGTTTTTCCAGTAGTCATGTATGGATGTGAGAATTGGACTGTGAAGAAAGCTAAGCGTGGAACAATTGATGCTTTTAAACTGTGGTGTTGGAGAAGACTCTTGAGAGTCCCTTGGACTGCAAGGAGATCCAACCAGTCCATTCTGAGGGAGATCAGTCCTGGGTGTTCTTTGGAAGGAATGATGCTAAAGCTGAAACTCCATTACTTTGGCCACCTCATGCGAAGAGTTGACTCATTGGAAAAGACCCTGATGCTGGGAGGGATTGAAGGCAGGAAGAGAAGGGGATGACAGAGGATTAGATGGCTGGATGGCATCACTGACTCGATGGACATGAGTTTGAGTGAACTCCGGGAGTTGGTAATGGACAAGGAGGCCTGGCGTGCTGCAATTCATGGGTTCCCAAAGAGTTGAACACGACTGAGTGAGTGAACTGAACTGAAACAGGGAATCCCATTGTGTAGGATAAATATATTATTACTAAGCATACTTTACATACATTTTGGATATCCATAACTGAAACTGCTGTTTTTCCAGATGAATTATGATGCTTCTACCATGATGTGAAAGACTTTTGTAGTTTGAAACAGGCATCAATCTTGTTTTCATGGCATTTACCATATTTTATGTAGTCTTACTCAAATGTAGATGAGGCTGCTCCTTAAGTACTTAACCACACAAAGTGAATACTTCAAGGCAATTGCAGTGCTTCAAAATGAGCTAGCCAATAACCTACGCAGAAGGCATCTAAAGACATCTCCCAAAGATCATCTCTCCAGCTATTGACTGTTTTAAAAATCATATCTGACTCACATCCTCTGGTTGACATTACTGTAAATATGAACACATAGTGAAGGCAAATTATTATGTGTCATATACAACTATAAGAACAAAGGATGAAGAATATAGGTAAAGAAAAGCGATCAGATGATCGCTTTTAGAGAGATGAAAATTCTTATTTACATAGCACTGTTTTAACATTTATACACCTATCCTGATCTGGATTATATTTATGCAAATATAGATACCTAGCAAAGAATTGAGAAAAATAATTAAAACATACTTAATTTTCCCAGTCATTTAGATTTTGTTTTTCATTAAACACAATGGAGATTGCCACCGATACTCTGAGAATGAGATTGATCTAATATTCTTAATAAAGTTAACTGTTTTAGACATTCAAACTGATATATAAATTAACTAGGATTCATGGAAGATAAATTATCCTTTTGATGTAACCATTTTCAATGTGTTCTTTTTACACAATTCCATTTCTTTCCAGGCATTTAAAATTGAGAAACAAATTATTTCATTGTTCTAATCTGTCATTTTCTTTCTCTCTTAATGTGCTGTTGTTCATTCGCTCAGTCGTGTCTATTTGTGAACACACCAGGCTTCCCTGTCCTTCATCATCTCCCACAACTTGCTGAAACTCATATCCATTGAGTCACTGATGCCATTCAACCATTCTTTTGTCCCCTTCTCTTTCTGCCTTCAATCTTTCCCAGTGTCAGGGTTTTTTGAATGTATTGGCTCTTCGTATCAGGTACCAAAGTACTGGAGCTTCAGCTTCAACATCAGTCCATCTAATGAATATTCAGGATTGATTTCCTTTAGGATTCACTGGTTTGATCTCCTTGCAGTCCAAGGGTTTCTCAAGAGTCTTCTCCAACACCACAGTTCAAAGCATAAATTCTTCAGCCTTCAGCCTTCTCTATGGTTCAATTCTCACGTCCATACATGACTACTGGAGAAAATACAGCTTTGTCTATACAGAACTTTGTCAGCAAAAGCTATGTCTCTGCATTTTTAATACACTTGTCTAGGTTTTGCATAGGTTTTCTTCTCTTAGGCGAGTGTCTAAGGCTTGGCAATCTAGGTAGTCACCATCTGCAGTGATTTTGGAACCCAAGAAAATAAAGTCTGTCACTGTTTCCATTGTTTCCCCATTTATTTGCCATGAAGTGATGAGATTGACCGTAGTGTCTTGAATGCTGAGTTTCAAGCCAGCTTTTTCACTTTTCTTTTTCACCTTCAACAAGAGGCTCTTTAGTTCCTCTTTGCATTTGCCATAATTGTGGTATCATTTGCCTATCCAAGGTTAGTGATATTTCTCCCGGAAATCTTGATTCCAGCTTGTGTTTCTTCCAGCTCAGTGTTTCTCATGATGTACTCTGCATGTAAGTTAAATAAGTAGGGTGACAATATACAGCTGTGATGTACTCCTTTTCCTATTTGAAACTAGTCTGTTGTTCCATGTCCAGTTCTAACTGTTGCTTCCTGGCCTGCATACAGATTTCTCAAGAGGCAGGTCAGGTGATCTGGTATTCCCATCTCTTTCAGAATTTTCCACAGTTTATTGTGATCCACACAGTCAAAGGCTTTGGCATAGTCAATAAAGCAGAAATAGATGTTTTTCTGGAACTCTCTGGCTTTTTCCATGATCCAGCGGATGTTGGCAATTTGATCTCTGATTCCTTTGCCTTTTCTAAAACCAGCTTGAACATCAGGAAGTTCACAGTTCACATATTGCTGAAGCCTGGCTTGGAGAATTTTGAGCATTACTTTACTAGCATGTGAGATGAGTGCAATTGTGCGGTAGTTTGAGGATTTTTTGACATGGCCTTTCTTTGGGATTGGAAACAAAACTGACTTTTTCCAGTCCTGTGGCCACTGCTGAGTTTTCTGTAAGTTTTCTAAAACATATATCTGTTGGATCCAGTATAATCAGTTGTAAGGTGTTTGCCTGACCTGAAGCATAGCTCTAGAAGGGTGAGAAAGACAAAGATAGAACTTAATGCAGGGTAAACTTCAACCTGAACCTCTGGTGATGAGAACAGCTTCTTTTGAAAATTACAAACAGGGAGTGGAATCAAGACTCCTTCTTTTCCCTGGGTTCAGCTCAATCACTCACTCGTGTCCAACTCTTTGTGACCCCATGAATCACAGCACGCCAGGCCTCACTGTCCATCATCAACACCCAGAGTTCACCCAAACTATGTCCATCGAGTCGGTGATGCCATCCAGCCATCTCATCCTCTGTCATCCCCTTCTCCTCCTGCCCCCAATCCCTCCCAGCATCAGAGTCTTTTCCAATGAGTCAACTCTTTGCATGAGGTGGCCAAAGTACTAGAGTTTCAGCTTTGCAATAAATCCTTCCAATGAACACCCAGGACTGATCTCCTTCAGAATGGACTGGCTGGATCTCCTTGCAGTCCAGGGGACTCTCAAGATATATATATATATACAAAAGTTTTTCTACTATGCTTGTTAAAGGCTTGAGAAAGAACATAAAAAAAAAAAAGAAAAGTTGAAGAAACTGGAAAACATAAACTAAATGAAAAACTGAAATAGGAACACTGACTATGAAATAGAAAAAGTGAAACAAAACAGATAAAAGTAAAAGATTTAAAACATGGCTGCTCATTTGAAACATATCTAGAGCTTTAGATATAAAAAAGCAATACTGGGGCATTTGTATTTTTCAAAAAGTTTCATGATAATTCTGATGCATCTTTAAGACATGCGGAAAGGGGAGGAAAGGGTGAGATGTATGGAAAGAGTAACATGGAAACTTACATTACCATACATAAAATAGGTAGCCAGTGGGATTTGCTATATGGCTCAGGAAACTCAAACAGGTGATCTGTAACAACCTAGATGGGTGGGATGGGGAGGGAGGTGGGAGGGAGTTTCAAAAGGGAGGGAATATATGTATATCTATGGATGATTCATTTTGAGCTTCAGTAGAAAACAGCAAAATTCTGTAAAGCAATTATCATTCAATATCTAAACACAGAGGGAAAAAAGTAATTACAGGTCTTTTATGAAATGGTAGTTTTGGTGATATAGAATGTTATCATTTTTCTGTTGACCATCATGGTACAATGGTACTGAGTAATAATTACATAATTATAATAGTTCAGTTCAGTTCAGTCCCGCAGTCGTGTCCGACTCTTTGCGACCCCATGAATCACAGCACACCAGGCCTCCCTGTCCATCACCAACTCCCGCAGTTCACTCAGACTCACGTCCATTGAGTCCATGATGCCATCCAGCCATCTCATCCTTGGTCGTCCCCTTCTCCTCCTGCCCCCAATCCCTCCCAGCATCAGGATCTTTTCCAATGAGTCAACTCTTCGCATAACGTGGCCAAAGTACTGGAGCTTCAGTTTTAGTATCATTCCTTCCAAAGAAATCCCAGGGTTGATCTCCCTCAGAATGGATTGGTTGGATCTCCTTGCAGTCCAAGGGACTCTCAAGAGTCTTCTCCAACACAGCAGTTCAAAGGCACCAATTCTTCGGCACTCAGCCTTCTTCACAGTCCAACTCTCACATCCATACATGACCACAGGAAAAACCATAGCCTTGACTAGACAGACCTTAGTGGGCAAAGTAATGTCTCTGCTTTTGAATATACTATCTAGGTTGGTCATAACTTTTCTTCCAAGGAGTAAGCACCTTTTAATTTCATGGCTGCAGTCACCATCTGCAGTGATTTTGGAGCCCCCAAAAACAAAGTCTGACACTGTTTCTACTGTTTCCCCATCTATTTCCCATGAAGTGATGGGCCAGATGCCATGATCTTCGTTTTCTGAATGTTGAGCTTTAAGCCAACTTTTTCACTCTCCTCTTTCACTTTCATCAAGAGGCTTTTTAGCTCGTCTTCACTTTCTGCCATAAGGGTGGTGTCATCTGCATATCTGAGGTTATTGATATTTCTCCCAGCAATTTTGATTCCAGCATGTGTTTCTTCCAGTCCAGCGTTTCTCATGATGTACTCTGCATATAAATTAAATAAGCAGGGTGACAATATACAGCCTTGACGTACTCCTTTTCCTATTTGGAACCAGTCTTTTGTTCCATGTAAGAGATGTTTAACTGTTTTCAAGTGTTTTCAAGTTTTCACAATCAATAATCAGACAAAAAACAAAAAATAATTACAATTGCAAGCCATAGTGGGAACATGATCAGCCTAACAAAATGATTACATACAATTTAGGAGGTCAAGCAGAGTGATATCTTAAGTGGGAGTATATACATTCACGCGATTTTATCTGCCCAGCCAGTCTATGTCTTTTAGTTGATGCATTTAATCCATTTATATTTAAGGTAATTGATATGTGTGTTCCTATTACCATTTTCTTAATTGTTTTGTGCTTATTTTGTGTAGGTCTTTTCCTTTGCTTGTGTTTCCTGCTTAGAGAAGTTCCTTTAGGATGTTGTAAAGCTGGTTTGGTGGTGCTGAATTCTCTTAACTTTTGATTGTCTGGAAAGCTTTCGATTTTTCCATCAAATCTGAATGAGAGTCTTGTGGGATAGAGTATTCTTGGTTGTAGGTGCTTCTGTTTCATCACTTTAAATATATTATGCCATTCTCTTCTGGCCTGTAGAGTTTCTGTTAAGAAATAAGCTGGTAACCTAATGGGAGTTCCCTTGTATGTTATTTGTCATTTTTCCCTTGTTGATTTTAATATTTTATCTGTCTTTAATTTTTCTCTGTTTGATTGCAGTGTGTCTCAGTGTGTTCCTTCTTGGGTTTATCCAAGCTGGTACTCCCAGTGCTTCATGGACTTGGTTGGCTTTTTCCTTTCCCACGTTCAGGAAATTTTGAGCTATTATTTCTTCAAATATTTTCTCAGGTCATTTCTCTCTTTCTTCTCCTCTGGGACCACTATTATGTGAATGTTGGTGCATTTAATGTTGTCCAAGAGGTCTCAGAATTCATTTTTTTAAATTCTTTTTTCTATATTGTGTTCTGTGGCAGTGATTTCCACAATTCTGTCATCTAGGTTATTTTCTGTCTCTGTCCTGGTTGGGCTTCGCTAATAACCCAGACGGTAAAGCGTCTGTCTACAATGTAGGAGACCCGGGTTTGATCCTTGGGTTGGGAAGATTCCCTGGAGAAGGAAATGGCAGCCCACTCCAGTATTCTTGCCTGGAAAATCCCATGGACCGCGAAGCCTAGTAGGTTACCGTCCATGAGGTCGCAAAGAGTCGGACACGACTGAGCGACTTCACTTCACTTCTGTCCTGGTTATTCTGATATTGATTTTTCCTCGTGTATTATTCATCTCTGTTTATTCTTTAGCTCTTCTAGGTCTTTGGTAAACTTTTCTTACCTCTTCTCAAGTGTTTTCCTGAGATCCTAGATCATCTTCACTATCATTATTTTAAATTCTCTTTCCAGAATGTTGCTTATCTCCACTTTCTTTAGTTGTTTTTTCTGAGATTTTGTCTTGTCCTTCATTTGGGATATAATTTTCTTCTTTTCCATGCTGATTAACTTTCTGTAATTTGGTTTTTGTTCTACCCACTGTGGGATTGTTGTTCTTGCTTCTTCTGTGTGCCCTCTGATGAGAGACTAAGCAGTTTGTATAAGCTTCTTGATGGGAAGGATTGGCAGTGGGAAAATCTAGGACTTGCTCTGGTGGGCAGAGCTTTGCTTAATAAAGCCTTAATCCAATTATCTATGTTGCACTCCCTCCCTGCTAGTTGTTTGGCCTAAGGCAACCCCACTCTATGGTAAAATTAATGGCAACCTCCAAGAGGTTTTACACCAAGGGACTTGTTTTAAGTTCTTCTAGAACTGCTGCAGCAATATGTGAACCGTGAACTCCCTGATGTTCAAGCTGGTTTTAGAAAAGGCAGAGGAACCAGAGACTAAATTGCCAACATCTGCTGGATCATGGAAAAAGCAAGAGAGTTCCAGAAAAACATCTATTTCTCCTTTATTGACTATGCCAAAGCCTTTGACTGTGTGGATCACAATAAACTGTGGAAAATTCTGAAAGAGATGGGAATACCAGACCACCTGACCTCCTCTTGAGAAATCTGTATGCAGGCCAGGAAGCAACAGTTAGAACTGGACATGGAACAACAGACTGGTTCCAAATAGGAAAAGGAGTACGTCAAGGCTGTATATTGTCACCCTGCTTATTTAACTTATATGCAGAGTACATCATGAGAAATGCTGGACTGGAAGAAACACAAGCTGGAATCAAGATTGCTGGGAGAAATATCAATAACCTCAGATATGCAGATGACACCACCCTTATGGCAGAAAGTGAGGAGGAGCTAAAAAGCCTCTTGTTGAAAGTGAAAGAGGAGAGTGAAAAAGTTGGCTTAAAGCTCAACATTCAGAAAACGAAGATCATGGCATCTGGCCCCATCACTTCATGGGAAATAGATGGGGAAACAGTAGAAACAGTGTCAGACTTTATTTTTTTGGGCTCCAAAATCACTGCAGATGGTGACTGCAGCCATGAAATTAAAAGGCGCTTACTCCTTGGAAGAAAAGTTATGACCAACCTAGATAGTATATTCAAAAGCAGAGACATTACTTTGCCGACTAAGGTCCGTCTAGTCAAGGCTATGGTTTTTCCAGTGGTCATGTATGGATGTGAGAGTTGGCCTGTGAAGAAGGCTGAGTGCTGAAGAATTGGTGCCTTTGAACTGCTGTGTTGGAGAAGACTCTTGAGAGTCCCTTGGACTGCAAGGAGATCCAACCAGTCCGGTCTGAAGGAGATCAACCCTGGGATTTCTTTGGAAGGAATGATGCTGAATCTGAAACTCCAGTACTTTGGCCATCTCATGAGAAGAGTTGATTCATTGGAAAAGACTTTGATGCTGGGAGGGATTGAGGGCAGGAGAAGAAAGAGGATCCTCGTCTGACAGAGGATGAGATGGCTGGATGGCATCACTGACTCCATGGACATGAGTCTGGGTGAACTCCACGAGTTGGTGATGCACAGGGAGGCCTGGCGTGCTGCAATTCACGGGGTTGCAAAGAGTCAGACACGACTGAGTGACTGAACTGAACTGAGGGCTGCTGCTGCCAGTGCCCCCATCCCTGTGGTGAGCCCCTGTCAACCCACTTCTCCACAGGAGACCCTCCAACACTAGCAAGTAGTTTCAGTTCCATCTCTTGTGGGGTTATTGCACCTTTCCTCTAGATCTTGATGCACACAAGATTTTGTTTGTGCCAAGACTGGATTCTCTGTTTTCCCTAGTCCTGTGCAAGTCTTATAATTAAATCCCAATGGCCTTCATCACTGGGGATTCCCAGTCCCTTTGTCAGATCCCCAGGCTGAGATGACTGATGTGGCATTCAGAACCTTCACAAGAGTGGGAGAGCTTCTTTGGTATTATGATCTCCAATTTGTGAATCACTCACCTGGCAGATATGAGATTTGATTTTATCGTGATTGTGCCCCTCCTACAGTCTTACTGCAGCTTCTTGTTTGTCTTTGGACATGGAATATCTTTTTTTGGTGGGTTTCAGCATTCTCTTGTTGATGGTTGTCCAACAGCTAGTTGCAATTTCAGTGCTCTCACAGGAAGAGATAAGCACATGTCCTTCTCTACTCCATCCTCTTGAACTGGAAGCTCTGTCATTTTCAACTATTAAAAAATTTACTACTTAGATTTCCTATCTAGTAAAGTAACATATTCTTCAATGGAACACTAGTATTTAATAGTCTAGGAGAAAAAAATCACATACTAAACCCATCTGTCTGAATTATAAATGAAAATGTTATGTTACATGATAACGGACCTAATATAAGACAGCACAGGAAGTAAGATAACATGAACAAAGTACTGTAACTAGAAAAAAATCTATTATGAATTGTAAAAACAAGACTACAGTTACAATTCCATTGCATGGAATATATTTCAATTTCAGTTCACTTCAGTCGCTCAGTCGTGTCTGACTCTTTGCGACCCCATGAATCGCAGCAGGCCAGGCCTCCCTGTCCATCACCAACTCCCGCAGTTCACTCAGACTCACGTCCATTGAGTCCATGATGCCATCTAGCCATCACATCCTTGGTCGTCCCCTTCTCCTCCTGCCCTCAATCCCTCCCAGCATCAGGGTCTTTTCCAATGAGTCAACTCTTCTCATGAGGTGGACAAAGTACTGGAGCTTCAACTTTAGCATCATTCCTTCCAAAGAAATCCCAGGGTTGATCTCCCTCAGAATGGAATGGTTGGATCTCCTTGCAGTCTAAGGGACTCTCAAGAGTCTTCTCCAACACCACAGTTCAAAAGCATCAATTCTTCAGCATTCAGCCTTCTTCACAGTCCAACTCTCACATCCATACATGACCACTGGAAAAACCATAGCCTTGACTAGACGGACCTTAGTCGGCAAAGTAATGTCTCTGCTTTTAATATACTATCTAGGTTGGTCATAACTTTTCTTCCAAGGAGTAAGTGCCTTTTAAGGAGATCCAACCAGTCCATTCTGAAGGAGATCAACCCTGGGATTTCTTTGGAGGGAATGATGCTGAAGCTGAAGCTCCAGTACTTTGGCCACCTCATGCGAAGAGTTGACTCATTGGAAAAGACCCTGATGCTGGGAGGGATTGGGGGCAGGAGGAGAAAGGGACGACCGAGGATGAGATGGCTGGATGGCATCACGGACTCAATGGACGTGAGTCTGAGTGAACTCTGGGAGTTGGTGATGGACAGGGAGGCCTGGCGTGCTGCGATTCATGGGGTCGAAAAGAGTCAGACACGACTGAGCGACTGAACTGAACTGAACTGATGATGCTATTACCATTATCTTAAATGTTTTGTGTTTATTTTCTGTAGGTCTTTTCCTTCTCTTGTGTTTCCTTCCTAGAGAAGTTCCTCGGGCGTTGGTTGTAAAGCTGGTTTGGTGGTGCTGAATTCTCTTAACTTTTTCTTGTCTGGAAAGTTTTTGATTTCTCCATCAAATCTGAACGAGAGTCTTACTGAGTAGAATATTGTTGGTTGTAGCTTCTTCACTTTCACCACTTTAAATATACTGTGTCATTTCCTTCTGGCGTGTAGAGTTTCTGCTGAGAAATCAGCTGATAGGTAGGCCAATGAGCCTCCTGCCTACTCCTCTTTCCCAGGGGTCCCCAGTCACAGGGGGAAGTTCCCGCCAGAAGAAGGGGCCCTGGGGAGCAGATGTGTAACTGAGGTGTCTGGCCCAGCAGGCCCAGGCACCAGACCCCTATCAGGTGCCACCCCTCTTCACACAGTTCCTACCACTTCCTGTCTTTTCTCTCCCCACTTGACACCAAGCTGAGCAGGCAGATCTTTCTCTCATCCACGACATTTATAAATTTCTAGGGAGACTCTTTTTGCCCTTGCTTTCAACTCTAGGCAATGCATAGAATTCACAGCTTCACTAATCGTTTGCCTCAACTTCCTCCCACCCTAATTCCATTTGATAAAATCAATACAACAGATATGAAAAAGTCCAACTCTAATTTTCCACCAGAAATGTGAGCTCCTCGGAAGCACAGACCAAATGTTATCTTCTTGCCTTTTCTTTTATTCTTTAAAATTCTCTACATGGTTTCTCATCCACTCTATTTAACATAGGAGTTTGTTGCTTTTGGGGGGTGGTGGTGTGGAGCTTCCCAGATATCTCAGTGGTAAAGAATCCACCTGCCATGCAGGAGACTAGGGTTCAATTCCTGGGTTGGGAAGATCCCCTGGAGAAGGGAACCTCTATCCACTCCAGTATTCAGGCCTGGAGAATTCCATGGACTGTCTAGTCCATGGAGTCGCAGAGTCAGACACGACTGAGTGACTTTCATTTGTTGCTTTTTATGTAATAATGGCTGACATCAGCATTTACTAAACACCATGCACCTCACATGGATTCTCTCATTTAATGCACATGAAGTAGATATCCTGTGAAGTAGATATTACTATCATTTTACAAATCAGGAAGCTGAGCCTCGGAGAGCTTAAATAATTTATTCAAGATCACACAGCTAGTAAGAGGCAGTCAGGCTAAACTCATTTGCATGACACTACTTTCAGAGGATGGTTTGCTTCTGTAGCCTCTTCTCTAGTTTATGCAGCGGTCTGAGAACGTCAGGCCCTGCCAAACGCGTTCTGTGCCTGTTTGTTTTAGCGAGAGAAGGTCCTCAAAGTCCGTGTAGCCATGACCCGGATTTAACCAATAGATGCTAAACCAGAGGGCAGCAATCTGGAGCAAACGCCTGCCTAGCTCGCTTCCTCTAGAGCTCCTAATCTCAGCATTCAAACTGGGCGTGCCTATCAATCCTTCCACCTGCTACACTCCACATGGCTCCACCCTGATTTCTGGCAGGATGAAGGCTCACCCCAAGAGGGAAACAGGGAGGCTGTGCCCCGCTGTGGAATCCAGTTCTCCTATTTCAGAGAGGGCGAAACTGGTACTCAGAAGGGCGAATCAAACTCAAGGACGCAGAAAGTTAGTCCCAGCTCTCAGTCACTGGATTTATCTCAGCATTCTAATTTGTTCAGCCCCAAAGCTGATAAACACAAATCAGTTCTTCACAAAGAAGCCTTGAGTTGAGGTCTGAGACCTCAGAAAAGCGTTGACAAAGTCCCAGAAAACGTTGGCGGATCCGGTAGACGCCTTCCGGGCCTGAGCAGCGTCCTCTCCACTTCAGCTCCACCCCTCCACCCGCAGCCCAGCTACGTCCCGCACTCCGGTCGCACTCAGGTTCCGGGCCCCGCCCCCGGAGGCCGCAGCCAATCGGAGAGCCTCGCCGCCGCCGGCAGTGACGTGCCCCGCCCCGCAGCCGCGGGATTCAAACTCCCGGAAGCAGCTCCCGCGCCAAAGGGTGTGACGGGGCCGATAGGGGTGCTGCGCTTCGCCTCAGGTGCTGGCTGGCTGCGGGGAAGCGACCGCGGAGGGTGGCGGGGGCGGCTAGGACGCGCAGCCTTGAGGCCGGGTGTGACCGCGGGGGAGGCGGGATCCGTGGGAGATCGCGTTGGCTGGGATTCAATCTCTGCCCACCTTGGAGCCAGTCGCCGTTCCCTGGCGCTCACTTTGTGCCTGTCCCCGGGAGGCCGTCGCCTACTGGATCCCCGCTTTCAGCTCTGCCTGTGAGTGTTAGCATCCTCTTTCAGACGAGCGCAGGGAGTTCTAGGGACTTGGCCAAGTCCTGTCCTTAGTACAGCATTTTGCGGATTAGCAAGCACTTTCGTGTCTGTTCTACAGACTTCTTCACCTCAGAGGTGAGAAGAAAGGTGCCTGTTTTTGCAGTTTTCTTTGCCTCTCTTCCCACTGGAGGTCTTATGTGAAGGTTTTTGTAGATTTGCCTACACTTGTAGAAGACGTGGCCTGTAGTAGATGCTTTGTGCCCTTTACTAGGTATCTTAATCTTCCACCTTAGAATGGACAAAAATCCAGGGCTAACCTTTTCCGGTGGCTTAGTGGTAAAGAATTCGCCTACCAATGCAGGAGACGAGGTTCAATCCTTGGGATGGGAAGATCCCCTGGAAAAGGAAATGGCAACCCACCCCAATATTCTTCCTGGGAAATTCTTCATGGACAGAGAAGCATAGTGGGCTACAGCCCATTGGGTTGCAAAAGAGGGGCACGGGACTTAGCGACTAAACAATAATAACATACAGGGTGACCCTAAAGGTCAGTTTCATAGGGAAGCCTTTGCCACCTCAGCGTCTAAGTAGGTCTCCCTTACTTTTACTTGTATCATTTATCACTGTACTTTTCTTTTACTGGAAAACATTTATTTTACAATTTGAGGATCTATATTTGTTTCCTTGTTATTGCCTGCCACCTCTGCTAGATTGAAAGTTCTGTCATGTAAGGGACATGTCTCTCATTCTTGTTTTCAGCCAGTTTTTACCCAGCATCTATTATGCTGCCTGGTAAATTAGGTTCTCCAATATTTTTTGAATGCATGAATAGTATCATATTCCTCTGGCTTCCTTAGTTACGTTATTATTATTTTATTTTGGAATCCATAGGTGGAAAAATGCTTTTTAACCTCCCTAATGAAAGCTACTTTTATTATGTGCTCAGTATAGATTTGAGTTTGAACTTTGGGTGGGGCAGATCCCCTGGAGAAGGAAATGGCAACCCACTCTCAGCCACTGAGTATTCTTGCCTGGGAAATCCCATGCAGGTGGTTGGAAAATAGTCAGACATGACTTAGCAACAAAACTTCTCCTTACTTCTTGTTCTTAATTTCTGCCATTCCTGAATTCTTTGAATATTGGGTCTCTTTTTCCTATAAATACCTCATACTGAATTATTCTCACTTCTGCCCATTGTGCTCTCTGAACATTACAGTTAAGATAGAACTGAACTAGGCCTATCTTCTCAAACAGAGGATACACCATTATGTCAGGTAATGATGTTTCAATGTCCAGATATTCAGAATTATATTATTTGTCATTGGCTTTTTCCCCTGGTGGTGCAGAGGTTAAAGCGTCTGCCTGCAGTGTGGGAGACCTGGGTTCGATCCCTGGGTCAGGAAGATCCCCTGGAGAAGGAAATGGCAACCCACTCCAGTATTCTTGCCTGGAGATCCCATGGACAGAGGAGCTTGGTAGGCTACAGTCCACGGGTCGCAAAGAGTCGGACATGATTGAGCGACTTCACCTCCTCCTCCTTTTATTCTGGAGTAAAGTTTGTCTTTGTAATCTAGCTTTCAGGTTTCATTTAACGGCTTAATCATTGGTTATCCCTCTTTTTTTTAATGAAACATTTCTATTGAAGTGTGACACACATGAGAATCCTGCACAAACACAGACGTACAGGTTGACATATTGAATACCTCTGTGCATCTACCACCCAGATTTAAAATATATATATTGTTGTTAGCAGGCTGGAAGCCATACCCCACTGTATCACTTCTATTTACATAGAAAGGTTCTTCTGTTTAGTAAATAGGTTATTAGATCTTTTCAGACCTGAGATTTGACCTTGTAAACTCAGATTTCTTTTTACAGGCACTTTCAGAGATGTCTTCCAGAAATCCCAAAGATTTAATTAAAAGTAAATGGGGACCAAAGCCTAGTAATTCCAAATCAGAAACTGCATTAGAAAAATTTAGGGGAGAAATTGCAGCTTTAAAAACATCGGTAGATGAAATCACAAGTGGAAAAGGAAAGCTGATTGATAAAGACAGACACAAACTTTTGGAGGTAAGACCTTTTAAACTTTAGTAAGCTTTACTATGGGAGATGAGACAGTATATGATATAATCTAGTTTTTATGTTCACTAAATGTAAACAACAAATCTAATCATGTCACCTTTGAGGTTTAGATTTTAGCATGAAGGTTTAAAAACCCATATAATCATGTATTTTGGCTACAAGTAATTTTTGTTTTCTGATTTTTTTTAAGGTAAAATCATTACAGATATCAGCATTTTGTGTTCTGTTAAACTGTATTTCCCTAATTTACGATTTATTATGACATAGTCTGAAAAGGAGCTAGGAATATTAGAACTGGAAGGATTTTAAAATTTAATCCGTTGAATTTATTTTGCAAGAGTATTTTTATTTTTCACAGTTAGAAAACAAATGATCCATACTAAATAATATCTTGATTTCTTTAAATTTTACTTTATAAGGCACATCATAAAACCAAATGATTTATTTTTTTAAACACATATTGAGGTGAATTCTTATTCAAGCATGGAGAAATGATCTGTCACCAATTCTTAGACATAAAGCTTTGTAATCTGGTGAAAGAATTTAGTAGCTTTCCTGAGAGCTCTCTTTCTGGTTCATTTTACTTCTGACGAGCAATAGCTGTCAAAATCCATTTATAATCAATTGAAATTAAACTTCCTATAACTTCTACCAGTTTGTTCTAGCTATGTCCATTAAAGCTACACAGAACATGTCTTTTTTTTTTTTAATCCAATTGAGAGCTTTTCAGGTGTCCAGGTCTTCCCAGATGGCACCAGTGGTAAAGAACCCACCTGCCAAAGCAGGAGCTTTAAGAGACGAGGTTTCGATCCCTGGGTTGGGAAGATCCCCTGGAGAAGGGCATGGAAAGATATTCCAATATTCTCACCTGGAGAATCCCATGGACAGAGGAGCCGGACAGGCTACAATCTGTAGGGCTGCAAAGAGTTGAACACGACTGAAGTGACAGCATGCATGCATGCAGATATACAAGGAAATCTTGATTCCTCTCACTTATCGATAGGCCAGCCCCATATTCTTCAGCTTTACTGGCTTTTTCTCATCCTGGTCACTTTTCCTGAACACTTCCCTGGTGTTCATGACCCTCTTGAATTAATGCTTCCGGATTGCACACAGTCACAAACACAGATTCAAACAGTAGTAGTATTTCCCCTAATCTGGATGCTGTACTCTATGAAATCTTAGAATTGTATTGGCTTCTTTGGTACTGTGCCATAATACTGTCTTAAGCTGGTAGGCAACTAAAAATCCCCTCATCATTTTCACACAACCATCCAACTCTATGTCCCCGTCTCTATTTGAATAACTTTTTCCCACCCACCCTCAAATGTGAGTTTTTAGTATTAAGTTTTTTTCCCTTTGTCAGCATGTAAAGCCATTTTACTTACTTTTTCTATCATCTCTATATTAGTGTTTCTCCCTTTTGCCAGCAAGTTTAACTAACATGCCTTCTTTAACTTTCCAATCCTTGAAAATGTTGAACACTCCCTTGAAGATAAACTTCTAGATTTGATACCAAATCATTTATTAACAAAAAGCAAGTTTATGAATGTACTTTTATCCAGCTATAACATTCTGTAATAGCTGAATTCTGTTGCTTCAAGTTCATCAGCGAGCATGTATCTCTTTGTGTGACTCAACATTTAGCCAGAATTGCCGTGATGGGGGAATGATTAGCAGATAATCAGCTGAGAGCCAGCTCTTCTTTAGCTTTCTAAGTGGTCTCTCCTTTCTGTGTCCATGTCCTGTTTATTTTATATGTATCTTAACCACAGCACTTATAACTGCATTAATGTATTGTTCTAACTCTCTGTGAACTCTCTGAGCAGTTTTTCGGTCCTGGTATCTGGTATAATGCTGACTTGACACATAATAAATACTTCCTAAACGCTTGTTGTAATTTACTGTTTATTTTTGTGTTTGACCTGGCCTTGTTCTAAGATTGTTCTTAGTTTATATCTAGAAAATTCGAGTCCTTGAAGCTGAGAGAGAGAAGAATGTATATCGCCTCACAGAGAAGGACAAAGAAATACAGCGACTCAGAGACCAGCTGAAAGCCAAGCACAGCACTACTGCATTGCTTGAACAGCTGGAAGAGAAAACGAAGGAAGTTGAAAGAAGAGAACAGCTGTTGAAATCCTTGTCTGAAGAGACAGATGTGCTGAAGAAACAGTTGTCTGCTACAACCGCAAGGCTTGCTGAACTTGAAGGCAAAGCCAATACACTTCATTTATCACAGGTACTAATTTCTTTAAAACCTGATTTTTAAAAAAATCTTTCTAATACAGTTTGTAATTCTTATGAAGAATGGGTTTGTTAAAACATGCTTGTCAAATGGTGAAACAGTATAGTATACTAAGAGGTTTACTTTTTTTTTCATAGTCCTGTTCTTCGCTATAAGCAAAAATAGGTAATATGGCTCCCTCTGCTGACCAACCATTGTTTTGCCCAAGGGAGTATTCAGAATACAGACTCTGCTGTGTATCTACAATAGCCAGGAAGATTTTTTTGAATTCTTTTTTTCTGTAGTTTGTATTATGAGAACAGTGGCTTCATTTTTTGGTTATTTTTCATATTTGAGCTACCCAATTAAAACAGCAAGTATGCTTTTCTCCCGTCTTGTGTTTTAGAGTCACTAGTGTAGTAGAAAGAGCATAGGTTTATGGGTAGGCAGCTCTGAGTTCAGATTCCACTTGCTAGCTGTGTGAGTCAGATTTCTTAACCTCTCTAGCCTTAGAAACAATGCTAGAATTCACCAGACCCCTCTCCTAAATCTCAGTTTGCACATCAGTAAAATGAGGATAAGAGTACTGGAGATTAAACGTTACAGTATATGTGAATAACCTAGCAGAGTGCCTGGCATGTGAAGTGAAAGTCACTCAGTTGTGTCTGACTCTTTGTGATTCCATGGACTGTAGCCCACCAGGCTCCTCCATCCATGGGATTCTCCAGGCAAGAATACTGGAATGGGTTGCCATTTCCTTCTCCAGTGCATGAAAGTGAAAAGTGAAAGTGAAGTTGCTCAGTCGTGTCCGACTCTTAGCGACCCCATGGACTGTAGCCCACCAGTCTCCTCCATCCATGGAATTCTCCAGGCAAGAACATTGGGGTCTTCCCAACTCAAGAGATCAAACCTGGATCTCCTGCAGGTGGATTCTTGACCATCTGAGCCACCAAATTACCCTCTACTTCCCGTCTTTTATTCTCTCTGAAAAAATGAAGAAAAAAGAGGAGACAAATGGTATTTTGAGTTCTATATGAGTGAATACTAGTTAATACTATTGCTAATGTTGAATATAAATATAATTCTAGGAAACAAAATTTATCTTTTATTTGACAATTTAATGTTTTCGAGATATCATTTAAGTAGGCCAATTGCTTGGTTTTGTTTCCTGATGAAAATCAGAGGGCTGTTCATATCCACTGAGGGCTAGTCTGGTGATTCTGGGGTCCAGATACCTCAGATATCAAATTAGATATGAAATCTCAGGGTGTCCAATCTGCTTAGGAGGCTTCCAGGACATCTTAATTCCACACTGCTACTCATCACCTGGCATGTACCAGTTCTGGATTTTGGGATGTATGTGAAATATACTGTCTTACTATGAAGGTAAGTATAATGAGGAAACTTATGTTCTTAAATTATCATGTTAACTAATATTGATTTACTTACAGACTGTGGCTACAAGTTGCTTCAATTCATCAATGAATAATATTCATGAAATGGAAGTACAGCTGAAAGATGTAAGTTCATTTTTATTTTATTAAGTTATGGCTAAAGAGGACTAATTCCTTTAATATTAAATTTCATGGAAATTGACAACAGTAGTGCTGTTGCTTGAAAAAAATCTTTTGATGAGATGAAGAAATGAATGGTTTGAGATCATCTCTCTGGGTTACCACGTTTAAGTCTCTTTCCGGGCATTTAAGAGGGCCAGTTCCTGTAAGTATGGCTAGAAAAGCCTTGGAAATCTTTAGGCTAGAAATCATTCATTTCTACGAAATAACTCAACAATATCCCGTTTTCACTTAAATCTAATTTGCTCAATAATTTTATTATAGTAATTTTTTTTTTCCAAAACAATCGTCGTATCTTTATTGACTTTTTTTCTGAATGCAATGACTGTTTTTTTTTTTTTTACCCTTAAGGAAAATAAACATCTTTTAGAAACAGCTCGATACACACAATCTTCAGTGTGAAGCAATATACTAATAAGAACACTAGTCGTCTTAACATTTACAGTCTTCATATATATTATATATATGTATATGTATACATATATATACACTATATAAGGAGGCTGGATATAAAACACACGTTCACCATTTTCCAGTCATATGTACAGGAAGTTGCTAGGGCGGCCCCAGGTTGGGGCTGCGTCAGGCCTATCAAAGCGTGGACAGAGCTGAGGACACGGACAGGCAGGCGGACGAACTGGTGGGCACTGGCCCCGGGCGGTGGTGGCTGCTTGGGGAAGGGTCAGCGCTGGAGCCACCTTCCCAGGAAGGGCCCCGTGCTAAGGGGCGCACGACGCACAGTGGCGACACACGGAGAAGCGAGCATGTTCCCAACATATATACATTCTATGTGACATATATATAGAGGGGCACACAGGTGTGTACATGGGTCTAGCGCTGTCTCCGCTCCCGTGCGAGTGGCGCTGCGGCCCCTGGAGACGGTGGTCATGTGGAGGGTTGGTCACGCGCGTCTGCTGGGGATCGAGACTCCTTCTGCGCTCCCAGGCTGGGCTCCAGGGATGGGGTGGGCTGGAAGGGGGATGAGCAGAAGCCAGCGGGGGCAAGTCTGCCCACGCCCAGGAAGGTTGCATCCCTCGAGCACAGGCCCCAGATGCTCGGCCCTCCAGATCTTAACGCAGGTTTGGCCGAGGCTGGGCAATTAGGGCGCCCAGCCTCCAGCCCCTCTTGTGTGGGTCAGGACTCGCCAATCCCCTATCCCTACCCACCCCCAGGGTGTCCGGCTGCGGGCCACGACCGACCCACGTGGAATGTATACCACGTCATCCTGGAACTTTCAGGGGAGAAGTGTGTCCCCAGGCTACAGGCCTCCCAGCCCCGCCAGAGTCTGGGTGTCCCAAAGGGTCTGGCCGCTCCGCGGGCTAACCCCTCTCCAAGCCTGGCCGGGGAATGGAGGCGAGAAGGTCCTGTGCCGTCCGGTGCCAGGAGCAGACGGATCCGGAGCTTCTTTTGTACCCAACCGGGGACCACTAGCTTCCGCCCAAGGCGGCCAGATCCAAGATTCGGTTCCGGATCAGGGATCCGCTCGGGATCCGCGCCGGAAGCAGCACAAAGGCCCGGGGGCTACGCCTGCGGCTCCTCTCCTCGGCGGCGGGCTGGCTGGCTCCGGCGGCTCTTCCGGCCAGGAGTGGATTACAACGGCAGCCTCTTATGTTTGGGGCATTTCTTTTTGTATACCCATGCTAGATGTCCTCTTTAGTTTGAAATTATTCCCTTAGAAACAGGATTTGCTTTCCTAGTTTGAAAGGAAATACATTCTTTGTGTATTCAATATTTCTTTTTCCTAGAATTGGATATGAGGTTAGCTGTATTATTCCAAACTTATGTCTTAAATGGATTGGTGGATTGCATTGAAAATTAAATAAATTGGGGACATACGACTAGTAGTCACAGTGTAGTTTTTCAAATTTTAAGATTAGATATACAAAGTATATGTTCTTGATTTAATTATTGGGTCAATAGGTAGATATTGTGATTCCAGACATATTACTGGCATGTCTACCGTGATCTAAGTATGCTCTTAAGAGTCCTGTTTTATCTCACATAACAGGCATACCTTGAGGCCTATTTGATTTTCAAGAAAAGAATTTAAATTCATTAGTGTCTGTATAACTGGGTTCTAAAGTACTCTTTTCAAAGTAATTTATCTAGAGGTAGCTAAAATAAAGAAGAAACACAATTCTTAAAGAACTATCAAAATAAGTTTTTTTGTATGTCATGTGTTATCCCCAGCATTTAGCCAGTTGGAAAGAATGACTAGATGGAATCTGGTGAAGTTTCTTGAATTTTATAGTGTCTCTTTTAGCAAAGTGCCTGAAAATAGATGCTGTTTTCTTAAACCCATGTGTAATTTTTAGGCTTCTCAGTGCTAACTACTCCAAATATCAACTAAAGTTATTTTTATGTAATGATGATTAGTCTGGGGTAGAACCTGAGAGTCTCCATTTCCAATAAGCTTCAGGTGCTGCTGCTACTGGTGGTGGTCTGAGGACTGCTCTGTGAGAACCATTAACTTACATTTGAGGAGCGAGAGGTGGCCAAGCTCTGGTTATCCCTTTGGGATCTCAGCAGATCTTTCAGACCAGGGGGAGTATTATAGTTGGAAGACTGAGGAGCAGGAAAGAGAAATCTCACTCCTCAGAGTCTACACTGTCACTTTATTTGGCTTTGGAGGACTCAGCCTTTCTAATCCTATACCCTCTGTAGAGCTCCCACAAAACTTCCTATAGAAGTTTGCCTACCTGTTTTAAGAATCAGTGTTTGTTAGCTAAAATAAGTCCTCAAAATCTATTTTACTTCTCTTGGGGTCAAGCTGTATCATTCCTCAGCTGTCATTTAGGTCTGGCTCATATTTTGAAATAATTACATGGAGTTAATGCTGTAATCGCATTCCTGATAGCTCAGTTGGTAAAGAATCCAAGGGCAATGCAGTACACCCTGGTTTGATTCCTGGGTTGGGAAGATCCCCTGGAGAAGGGATAGGCTACCCACTCCAGTGTTCTTGGGCTTCCCTTGTGGCTCAGCTCGTAAAGAATCTGCCTGCAATACGGGAGACTGGAGTTTGATCCCTGGGTTGGGAAAGATCCCTTGGAGAAGAGAAAGGCTACCCACTCCAGTATTCTGGCCTGGAGAATTCCATGGACAGTCCATGGGGTCACAAAGGGTCAGACATGACTGAGTGACTTTTACTTTCAATGCTGTAATCATTATCCAGTGTCAGTAACTTTAAAACCAAATAGCTAAATGCTAGTTTTAATAGGTATTTCTTGCTCTTGATTAAAAAAATCTGGTTTATAGGGAATTCCCTGGTGGTCCAGTGGTTAGGACTCTAGGCTTACACTGCAGGGGGTATGGTTTTGATCCACCGTTGGGGATCTATGATCCGTAAAGCCACATGGTGGAGCCAAAAAAAAAAAATCTGACTTTTAAACAGAATTACTGAAGATAAATAATAATTATTTTTAATTTGGAAAAAATCAAATTTACAGAAAAGTTATAAGAATGGAAAATAGTACACAGAAGTCCACATACTTTTTACCAAAATTGAACTCATTAGCATTTTATCCCATTTTATACTTTCTCTTTCAGTCCCCACCCCTATCTGCACACATACACATATACACACAGAGTATTTTTTCTGAGCCATAAAATAGTTGGATATATCTATAGCCTTTTCAGCCTATTTACTCGAATGTATATTCCTAAGAATGAGGATACTCTTACATGACCACTGTACAGATATCACCTTTAATAAATTTAGCATGGACATAATACTTCTGTGTAATCTACATCCGTGTTCTAGTTTTGTCAAGTGATACATATTTTTTCCTCCTCAATATAGGCTAGCATTTCAATCTCTTTTAGAGTTTTTGCCCAAGGAAATATTTAATGGATCCCTGCCAAAGCAGGAGGAAGAGCTTTCATGGCATTCCCCACAGCTTCACTTTACCTACTTCTGTATTTTTATTGATAACTTGGGTGAACATGATAAATGCATGTCTAACAAATATATAAAGACCCAAAGCTGGAAGAGATAACTAATGTGAGGAGGACTCTAAAGATGCAAAACTCATAATGTCAACATCCACTGACAGCTATCAAATCTACTTTTTGTTGTTTCTATAAAGAAATGAAAGTAGACACAGAGTCAGTGAGATCAGGAGTAGAGAAATGTTTATTACTTTATTGAAGTAACATTGCCATCATGTGGCCCTTTAGAATAATGCCTCATCCTTGCTTTGGCAGCACATTTACTAAAATCAGGCTTCCCTGATGGATCAGATGGTAAAGAATCTGCAGTGTGGGAGACCTGGTTCTATCCCGAGGTCAGGAAGATCCATTGGAGAAGGGAATGGCAACCCACTCCAGGATTCTTGTCTGGAGAATTCCATGGACAGAGGAGCCTGTCAAGCTACATACAGTCCCTGGGGTCGCAAAGAGTTGGGCACGACTGAGCAACTAGCACACACACACGTATGTTTTACTTCAGTTGAGTTACACTAAGCAGCTTTTTGTTAAGAACTTTGTGTTTGTGCCATCTCTTTTTTGGCAGCCCTAAAGGATAAAAATTCACAACTGCTGGCTGCCACACTTTAATCATTGATAATAATTAATTCCCTCAGGTCAAGGATGAATTATGACATAAAGGATACATATGATACACTTGTAAGACTACAGAAATAGTTATGATCATTCTATGACAAGATGTTTTGATTACATTTTCATGCATTACTTAATTAACGAGTAATAGATTTTTGAAAGTGTTTTATTCTTTTTGAATCACTGAATGTATTGTTCTACTGTGTGTAAGGACTGCTAGATTCCTTCCTGCCCTCTCCTCCCTTCTCTGAACACTCAAACTCCAGTCTAGGTCTACAAGGCTTTCTGGTTCTTGCAGGCATTTTCTCCACCCATGTTGTCAACATCATTCAACATCAGCAAACATTTATCAGGCAGCTTCTAGGTACAGAAACATAATAAGGAACTGTGAAATAAAATATCTAAACAAGCTTGTGCCCAGCTGTCCAGAGGGCTCAGGGTATAGTTAAGATAAGAAATATCATCAGGAAGCAATCAAGAGTTCATGAGTATAAGACGCGAAGCAGACTGAATGGACACAAAAGTCACTAGTTGCTTACGAAGGAGCGGAAGCTTGATAAGAAGGGTTATGGCGAGGAGCCTTGAAAGATAAGCCTGGACTCCCTGGAACGTGATGTAATGTGGAATTTAGGTGGGCAGATAACATAGGAAGGGATTGTAGAGCACTCTGCAGGAAGGGAAGAGGCACAGAGGGTGCGCATTATTGTGTAGACAACAAGGAAGCAGTGGAGGAAAGGAAAGGCCAGGCTGTGATTTGAAGAGATGGGAAGTGGCAGATTGTGGACAATTTTAATGTCAGCCTAAGGGAACCTAGCTTCAGTTTCAGCAAGTGTTGTCCTGAAGCTTTAAAATATTCTGTTATTAATATAATTAAAACAACTTAGCACTTTGGGGGATAGAGGAAGAGGTTGAACTGAACTTAATAGCTATAGCTATTTTGCCTCAAAATATTAAGCGATCATTATATTAATTGGCCCAAAGCTATTGGTCATGGCGTGTGTCTCCTCTCACTGTTCCTGATGAGGAAATCAGCCTCCAAGTGAGGGTTTATAAATCCCCAGATTACCACGATCCAGCAGTGAGCCACTGCTCAGCAGGTATTTCTGTGGGGTAGATAAGTCTTGGGCTTCCCTGGTGGCTCAGACGGTAAAGAATCCGCCTGCAATGTGGGAGACCTGGGTTCGATCCCTGGGTTGGGAAGATCCCCTGGAGAAGGGAAAGGCTACCCACTCCATATTCTTGCCTGGAGAGTCCATGGACAGAGCAGCCTGGCAGGCTGCAGTCCATGGGATCACAAGTAGTCACACACGACTGAGTAATTTCACTTTCATGTAAGTCTTGGCTTCTCTGGGGCCTCAAATGGTAAAGAGTCTGCTTGCAGTATGGAAAAACTGGGTTCAATCCCTGGTTCAGGAAGATCCCTTGGAGAAGGAAACGGCAACCCACTCCAGTATTCTTGCCTGGAGAATCCCATGGACAGAGGAGCCTGGTGGGCTACAGTCCACGAGGTCGCAGAGTCAGACATGACAGAGTGACTCACACTTTCATGTTAGGCAAGTCTTAGCACAAGTGGCACAGGCAGAGGGCTCATTACCAATGAATTTGGCCATTGGTGAAGGGGTTTTAGTATCACTGTGTGTACCTCCTTCTGGGGCCCTTAACATTTTACGCCTGTGACATTAGATTTAGCTGTGCATCTTCTGTTTACACAAGTAGTCATTGAGACCTATTTCCTCAGCCTCCCAGAAACATACAACAAAAGGGGGGCAGCCCCTGATAGCTCAGTGTTTGATTGCTGGGTCGGGAAGATCCTCTGGAGAAGGGATAGGCTATCCACTCCAGTATTCTTGGGCTTCCCTTGTGGCTCAGTTGGTAAAGAATCCGCTCGCAATGAGGGAGACCTGAGTTCGATCCCTGGATTGGGAAGATCCCCTGGAGAAGGGAAAGGCTACCCACTCCAGTATTCTGGCCTGGAGAATTCCATGGACTGTATAGACCCTGGGGTTGCAGAGTCAGACATGACTGACCAACTTTCACTTTCACTTTCCATCCTTTTGGATGGAAGGCCTAGATTGGAAAGGCGAGAAGAGTTGTAATCTCATTGCATTTTGGTGCTAAAGTATAAGCATTTCAAGACTTTGTTTTCCCTCTGCTACTCACAGGTGAATCTTCTTTGCTAGCTTTCAACTTGAATTTCTGTCCTGCTGCTACTGGCAAAACAGAGGGTATGGATGAGGGGGAGGTGTTTATACAGTTTGTACAGCCCTGGCAGGTTCCTTTGGCTTTGCCTTTGACTGAATTTCCAAGGATCCAATGGTTAAGACCAGTGAGAGTTAGAATCAGAGTATATATGAATTTGTCCCAGTTAACAATCGAAATATCAATAGAATTTTTCACTAAAAAATTTCATAAATCTTTGGGCTTCCCTGGTAGCCCGGGGGTTAAGAATCCACCTTGCAATGCAACAGGCATGGGTTTTGATCCCCGGTCCAGGAAGATACCACATGCTGCGGGGTATCTAAGCCCGTGAGCCTCAACTACTAATGCCTGAGAGTGTAGAGCCCATGCTTTGCAACAAAAGATGCCACTGCAGTGAGAAGCCCGCACTCCACAACTAGAGAGTAGCCCCGACTCTCTGCAAGTAGAGAAAGCCCAGGCACAGCAAGGATGACCCAGTGCAGCCAAGAATAAATAAAATAAATATTAAAGCCTTTCAGAAACCTGTACACCCCTGTCCATATATGCTACCTTGTTTATCCACTAAAGTTAACGTAGCTTCTTATGTGAATATTTGCTAATATCTTGCCACAGATCAGGTGGAATGAGCCACAGAAAATGTAGATGAGATTTTATAAAATTTTCCAACTTATGCTAGGTGCTGGTAAAGCATAGCGAGGTTCTTGTAGGAAAGATGTAACTGAAATGAAAAATGAACATGAACAGTAATGGTAAAGTAAACCACTTTCTCTGTTACCAGCTAACTTAAATAGACACTGCTTATTTTATTAATGTTGTCCATCATTCAAATAATTTCTTGACTATACATTGTATGCAAAAGCTGGGAGTCCTTTTGGAAGAACATGGTCTGCCACTTCAAGGAACTTAATGTAAAAAATCTGCCTGCAATGTAGGAGACATAGGAGATAACGGATTCAATCCCTGGGTAAGGAAGATCCCCTGGAGTAGGAAATGGCAACCCACTCCAGTATTCTTGCCTGGGAAACTACATGGACCGATAAGCCTGGTGGGCTGTAGTCCATGGGATCGTGAAGAGTAGGCTCGACTGAGTGACTAAGCACGCACAATCTATTTGAAACAGCAAACACAGAAAAAAGCTAATGATGGTTGGGTAAAATACGTTTTTAAAATATGTAGGTAGGTGTTTATAACAACTGAGTTCCTAAACCCCTATACAAACTAGATGAAAGGTCCCATTTGGGGATTTTTGAGCTTTAAAAGATGAAAACTGGTGATAAAGAAAGGGATTGGTGTTTGAGTTTGATTCTCCGGGAGGCAGACACAGTCAGCAGTGCAGTTTATTGGGGAGCCACATCTGTGAAAGGAAGAGGAAGGCCCAGGATTAAGGCGGGGTGTGGGGGGGCGGGGCGGCACTGTCAGAGCAGGATGCACGCCTGACAGAGCCTCTGTCCACCCCTTGGAGAGCCCGCATGCAGAGCCCTTGGGTGGGTGGAAATACCTCTTAAAGAGTACCTGAGCACTGCACCTCCATCTCTGCCACAAAGACATCCTGTTAACAGAGAATGATGTGGACACCGACATGAGGCAAACTGTATAGGAGACAGCGGACAAATGAACGTAATCCTGTGTGGACATGACTTGGCTATGTTATTTGGAATTCTGAAGGTGTGTGGCCTTAGAACGTGTCTTTGTGTGGGAAGCTTTACAGTGATGCCTGGAATCATTCTGTGATATGAGCCATCGAGTATTTATGTGCTGGAAAAGACTGCGTCCCGTATGGTCTCTTGTCCATCTGAAAGGTTTGGGTTTTGACTATTGATTTGCTTTCATTTGCACTGTGAGGCTCTGGAGAAGAATCAGCAGTGGCTTGTGTATGATCAGCAGCGAGAGGTCTACGTGAAAGGACTTCTAGCGAAAATCTTTGAGTTGGAACAGAAACTGGAAACAGCCCCTCGGACACTCCCGCAGCAGACAAAAAAGGCTGAATCAGAAGGTACTGGTGTAAAAATGTTCTTCTGGGTTGGCCTGCCTGACATTTTCCAAAAAGAGAGATGCATCAAATTTAGATTCTTATAGATCTGTGTTATAAAGTAAAACGAGACAAGTCTGCTAGCCTTGAAGTAAGAAATCCCATTTTAACCAACCCTCTGAATTCATCTCCCATTGTTTTCTGACACCAGAGGGGAAGAGGCACAGGGTAGAGGGGTCTTGCAGCTCTGCAGGCACGTTAGGTTTTTTCCACCTTGCAAATCCTTTCCCTCCTTCAAAGTCCTGCTCCAGCTTCATTTCCCCCGGGGCTAGCCTTGTCAGTGACTATCTTGTTATTCTGCTTCCCTTTAACAGTTACTCATATCAACTCTAGGAGAAAGATTACATTTTTATACATGATCCTTCAATCATTTGAATCTCACCCTAGAACTGAGGTGAAGTTCTTATCAGTGATGTTGTTTGCCAAAGGCTTTGGCAGCTTCTCTGACACTGATCTCCATTGAGTTCACAAGAGCCTAAGAGCGGGGGCAGAAAGGATCATTATTCTCATTTTACAAATAGATTCAGCAGTTCCAGGTGATGAGCCAGGAAAAGAAAAAGCTCTGTGAAAAGCACTCATTTAAATGACTGACAGCTCCACTGGCACTGGAGCCTTGAATTATAGAAAGAGAAGGCTCATAATCTCAGAGCTTCACATTTGAATATTTTAAATGAAGCTAATGCTAACAGTATGAAAGGAATATCCCTAGAGATAATTCAAAACTGTTTATCCCTCAGGGGACAAAGTTACTACTGTATTGCCTTTATAAAGTTGCTACACATAAAAGTGGGTTTTTAATTATGGGTGAAGTCTAGCTTTTTCATTTGGTAATATGATTTTTCTTTTCTCTCTCCCTCTCTTATTGTCTCTCTGTTACTTTGTTTCTCTTGGTGTATTTTATCAAAGTGGTATATGCATTAATGTCTCTATTTTTTGGTTTGTTTTCTTTAGACATTAGTGACATTCCCCTCCTCAGAATAATTATATTCTGTTTCTGATTCTTCTATCTATTCATTTTGTAACTTCAAGTAGTATACCTGAACTTGTTTCTTGTTCTGTCAGACATCAACCATGATCCCTGTCTCTTGAGTCTTATTTTTGAAGATGAGGAACAAATGCGATCATGCTTACAGAAACATATTTCTTCAGGAAAATTACCTATTTTGTAAAGTAAGTTGTGCCATGATGTGTTTGTCACAGGTTATCTTCAAGAAGAAAAGCAAAAATATTATAACCATCTCTTGGCAAATGCAAAAAAAGACCTTGAGGTGGAGCGACAAACCATAACTCAGCTGAATTCTGAGCTGAGTGAATTTCGAAGAAAATATGAAGAAACCCAAAAAGAAGTGCAAGATTTAAATCAGCTGTTGTGTTCACAGAGAAAGGCAGATGTACAGCATTTGGAAGACGACAGGCATAAAACAGAGAATATACAGAGGCTCAAGGAAGAGAATGATCTTGCCAGGGAAAAACTTGAAGAAGAGAAGAAGAGATCTGAGGAGCTGTTATCTCAGGTGAGTCTAACCAGCATGGTTTTCCATGGTTCGTAATCCAGAATTTTCATGGTACTTCCTAAGTGTCAGGGGCTATTTTAACTACTCAGGAACCAGCATGGAACAACACAAGTTCCTACCCCCTCATAGGAGTTCATGCTAAGAAAGGAGACAGACCATAAGCAAGTACCTAAATAAAACAGGGTAGTATGATCAAGAGAAATTGAGGCCACTGAAGGCCTCATTGAGGAGATGGTATTTGGACAAAGCTGGTGGCGAGAAGGCAGCAGCGAGGTGAGTGACTGGGAATTCCCTCCTGATGGAGAGATCACAGACACAAAGGTTCTGAGTGAGGAGGAGGTAGGCATGTGTGGGAAGCTGAAAGAGGGTGATCCAGGTTGATTCCTAGGCTGGCACTGTGAACTGTTCTCAAGTTAATTCACTGTATACCTCCCATGTTCTATATGCTCATAGCCAGATCTGGAATGTTTGCCTCAGTAATGTTGGCATTACTACATTAGATTTATTAGATTTGAGTACTGTTTCAAGAGAAACTTATTAAATTTTTCCTGGCAGCATGAACTAATGGAAAACACATAATTTGGGGTCTATCCCAGGTCTCTATCGAGTATGTGTGGCCTGAGGAAAATCAGCTAACTTCTCTGACTGACAGGTTATTTGTGTGTCAAATTAATAATAATAAATCTTATAACCTCTTCTCATCTCATAGGACTTTTGTGAAGGTCAGCTGAGAGGAGGTGAAAGCGCTTTGTAAATTAAAGGGCTAGGTAAATGTTAGCTACTGCTACTCTTAGAAGAGTGATTTCTAAAATCCTCCAAAATTTGAGTGAGAGGGAAAAAATGGTCTATAACATTTGCCTTTGCAGTCTTTACCATGCTAATTTCTGCCTAGAGGTGTGAGCAGTGATATTTACAAAAGATTAGGCAGAAATGATGGAAAATTTTGCTCCAACTCTGTGGCTGAGGAGGCCAAGCTCTGCCGGCTTTCTTATCCTACTCAGAAATATCAGTGGATGTCAGGACTTGCTTGTCCACTGTGACTTAGCGCTTTTTATCTACATTCAGTCTGTGCCTCAGGGAACACGGCCTGGGCAGTACCGCTCAGCTACTTGCATAGATAGCTGTCCAACCACAGCTAGGACTCACTCGGAAGAGCAGGTGTTGCCCTGGTTAGAGATGTGACATTTGTGAGCTTTTCATGCATCCTGGGTCAAGGTCAAGCTATAAACAGTTGATGTGACAGTGTTGGTTCTATTTACATCCTACAGGTCCAGTTTCTTTACACGTCTCTGATGAAGCAGCAGGAGGAACAAACAAGGGTAGCTCTGTTGGAACAACAGGTACTCATGAGGGTTCCTTCTAAATCAGTTTAACCTTTGAGAAATGGAATTTTTCCTTATGTTTACACTGTTGTATGAAGAACCATTTGTAAGTTCTAGAAAATGTTTTTTTAAAAACTTTAACAAAAATATTGAAAGTGATGACTTGTGCAAGCCATATAGTCCCATTACTATCTTTAGGCTAAACCGAATTCTCTAAGGTGACATGGCAATTTTCTTGACAGGTGGATGTTTGCCTTAGCAGAATTTCTTCTTCCCTAAATGGCTGGTAGTCTGACAGGATGCCCTAATAGAACTACTTGATAACTTCAAGTAGAACTCAAAGAGAGACCAGTTACTCTCAGAGACCAGAGATTTTTAGTATATTCAAAGCCATATATTTGAAATATATTCAAATATATTTAGTATATTCAACAGCCATCTCCTTCCCTTCCCCACAAAAAGGAGGATGAGGAGGACAGATTCTAACCAGCAACTTCTTAAGCTGCTTCTCACTCAGACCTCATGCTTTGGCTTTGCTCCTTGGACAGAGCTTCTTCATTTATCATCTCCCTGTGCTCAGAGGAGTTCTTGCTCTGATGGCACAATATGTTTTTTTCTTGTGATACTAAAGAAACATCCAGTCAGGAAAACTAGACAGTCTACAGTAGCTGTCATTGTCTTGTCTTGGGCACTTTTTTTCCAGATGCAGGCATGTACTTTAGACTTTGAAAATGAAAAACTTGACCGTCAAAATATGCAACATCAATTGCATGTAATTCTTAAGGAGCTCCGCAAAGCAAGAAATCAAATAACACAGTTGGAATCCTTGGTGAGTCTGGAATGGTTAGACAAAAACTTATTTCATCTTTCTTTTTCTGCCATCTTTCTATTTATATGTCAAAGCAGTTCCCAAAATAGAAGGATACAGTTTCAGAATAGCTGTTTCTTAAATTAGTCAAATCAAATCCCTTGCTTCATTTGAAGCATCTGCCCTTTGAGCATCAGTTCAAAGTACTAGACAGAGGGACATTACCGGCCTCTTGGTAATGATAACGTTACCAGTGCCTGGGATCATCCCCACCCACTCTGGGCTCTGTGATTCTAGAGGCACTGAACAGAGCTTGGCCTGAGGGACTAAGGGAGCAAGGCAGGCAGTTTTAGATCCTGAACTGAAATTGTGCTTTTCTTTTAACAAAAAAAATGCTGCTTTTAGGGCTAATGGACTATTACTGTTAATACTCTCTTGTAGGCATACTGAATTAAGTGTATTCTGTGGATTACCTTGAACACATAACCTTTTACAACATTAACCTTTTTAATAACATGCTTCTATGAGGAAATGGTTTTGATTTACCTATTTTCATTCTACTAATTAGCTTTGAGGGACTTCCCTGATGGCTCAGTAATAAAGAATCCACCTGCCAATGCAGGAGATCATTTGATTCCTGGGTGGGGAAGATCCCCTGGAGAAGGAAATGGCAACCCACTCTACTATTCTTGCTTGGGAAATCCTATGGACAGAGGAGCCTGGTGGGCTACAGCCCATGGAGCTGCAAAAGAGTCAGACACAAATTAGAAGCTAAAGAACCACACAGTAAGCCCTGGACTAAACCTGTTACGGTCTGTCCCATTAGCCCATATTTTGTATATGATCCTTGTATTGCAGAATATTTGCACAGGGTGAAATGTTACAAATAGAATTCCTCAGTTTTCAAAAAAGAAAAAAGCAGTTTTTAAAATCATTTGCAATTTCTTTATGAATAAAAGAGAAAATAAATTTTTGGCTCTGTTTATATCATTGATTTTTATCATAATATTTAAAATTGAAATTTATAATTCATTCCTATTTATGACTGTTTATCAAAGTACAGGAAGCCAAAGAGTATACAAGTGAATCCATAATTTGCCTGTATTTTTCTTCATTTTCCTACCATTCATCTTTACAGTATGCTATAAAATGTTCATTTTTAGTTACTGTTCTAAATTTCTTAGGGAAAAAAACATGAAAATGAGACGTCACAAATGAATTATACAGTATCTTAGTCATTCCTGTGTGTAACCTGTTTGACCTGCTAAAATTTTTTGCTGCTCTTAATTCCATGCAGTTCTTTATCGCTGAAGTCGCCCGTCTTTAACCTAGCAGTCTTTGTCAGAATTGCCCGTAGGCCCACCTTTACACACGACTCTAAGCATTTTAATAAAACCTGCTATGTAAATGCCTGATCCTTGTACTTCCTGGGTCATTTCAGTGATTTATAACAACCTCATAAGGGCTTCCCAGGTGGTGCTAGTGGTAAAGAATCCGCCTGCCAATGCAGAAGATATAAGAGATGTGGGTTTGATCTCGGGTAGGGAAGATCCTTTGAAGAAGGGCATGGCAACCCACTCCAGTATTCTTGGCCTGGAGAATCCCGTGGACAGAGAATCCTAGTAGGCTACAGTCCATAGGGTCACAAAGAATCAGACGTGACTGAAGCAACTTTGCATTCATGCATAACCACCTCATAAGTTACCAGTGTAATACCAGGGACTGGAGAGATTCAGAAGAAAATCTAGCTAGAGGGCTAAGCACCTGGAGTATATTTGGAGCAGTTACAACTGCTGAATGGTAGGCCATCTATACAAACCGTGTTCATCTGACACTTATTTTTCAGAAGCAGATTCGTGAGTTTGCCTTCACAGAGCCATTAGTCACTTTCCAAAAGGAGACTGAAAACAGAGGAAAAGTCACCTCACCAAAAAGCCCCACTGCTGCGTTAAATGAAAGCCTGGTGGAATGTCCTAAGTGCAATATCCAATATCCAGCCACCGAACACCGAGATCTACTCGTCCACGTTGAATACTGTTCCAAGTAGCAATGTGATTATTCTTTGTTTTTGTGCCAAAAGATTCAATACTGTATCTTATGTTAGCTAATGGACATTTTGAATTGCTTATTTCACCTCACATCAGAAACTGCCTGCCTACCTTTAAGACTCTAGCATAGCAGTGAATCATTGTGTTTTGTTTTTGTTTTTTTCCTGCTTTGCATTTCCGAGCATTGAATGCTGAGACCATCAACATTTTGCACTGTTAAAGTACTTGATGAAGGAAAGATAGTTCAGGTTATTGCTTGTAGGTCAAATCTGTTACACCAACAAGCAAATATTTTATGTTTTTAGGATTTTTGAAAAATCGAAGGCAATTAACCAGGGATCTTTATTGTTATTATTTTTTAATCCAAGCACTTCATAAGCCTACCATTCTGACTTTGATGTCCTTTGTGAAGAGATGGTGATGCTTTTTTCTTTTCATTTATATTTCCTTTTTATGATAGAGCAGTTATTAGAAAAGTTGGGCATTTTCTTCATCTTTATTGCTGCTTACTGTGAAACTGTAGACCTAGCTGTGTTTGAAGCACAAAGTAGATTCTGTTTAAGGAATACTCCTTATAGCCACACAGTGTTTTCTGTGATGTTAACTGGCTGTATGTACCTTTAACTTGAATTTCATCAGCACATGTTAGTTAGCTAAAATTGTTAAAATGAATTTTAACAAAACCATCGAGCTCTCTCTTTTGATATGCAAATGTTTTATTTATTTATTTTTGGCACTCTTGAAAGCTGGGTGAGGTAATGAGCAGATATTTGCTTATCTGAATATTTTTATACATGTGTGCATAAACCAAGATTTTTTTTTTAATTTCTTCAGGTTTTCTAAAATGCTTAACACTGGGCTACTATTGGTAATGTAAAGGAGAAAAGAATAAAGAGTTATTTAATAAATTTTGCTATGAGGAGAGTATATGTATATAGATAGGTATTTTTAAGATTTCTGCCCTGAGAAGGGTGCCAGAGAGTTACAGATAAACATACAGTGTAAAATGATTTCCTTTAGGATTGGTTTGTTTGATCTTCTTGCAGTCCAAGGGACCCTAAAGTCTTCTTCAGCACCACAGTTCGAAAACATCAACTCTTTGGTGCTCAGCCTTCTTTGTGGTCCAAATCAGGGTTTCTTGGGGGCTGGGGGGTGGTGGGAAGCATGGAATGTGCCTTATCAACGAGTTCTCTAGATGCATTTTGGTGTATCACGGACGACAGAACTACTGAACTAGCCCAACCTTAACTCTCGGATGAAACAGAGTCCCAGAGAGGGGTGTGACTTACCCAGGTCACTTAGCAGGTTCGTAGGAACATGAGGGAGGCCCTGATGGGAGTGGTTGTTAGAGCCACTACCATTTTGGCTTGTATGAAATGATTCCTGCAAAATGACTCTTTCCAAGATTCCCAGTGCTCTGCCTTCTAAGACAAATCCAGTATTTGTTTGTCTGGTTCTCTTTATTTTCCTTGTTTGTGCTGTGCTCTCTGCTTTGAACCTAGTATTTTTTTTGGCTTTGGATGGTTGAGTGGGAACATGAGTAAGACACTGAAGAATAAAATCTACTGCCGTGCTGTGCTGTGCTCAGTTGCTCAGTCGTGTCTGACTCTTTGCGACTCCATGGACTATAGCCCACCAGGCTCCTCTGTCTATTGAGATTCTCCAGGCAAGAATACTAAAGTGGGTTGCCATGTCCTCCTCCAGGGGATCTTCGCAGCCCAGGGATTGAACCCAGATCTCCTGCATTGCAGGTGGATTCTTTACCAGCTGAACTACCAGGGAAACCCCCAATCTAGTGGTGACACCCAAGGTAAAAGGTAGGTTCACCAAAGGTGAAAGGTTGGTTCAAGCTAGGGTTTTACCCAGGATCTGAAGAGATAATGGAGAAAGGGGCAGGGAAGGCTGAGCCCTAGGGAGCATCCTATGGTCCACAAATAGACAGGAGCACTCACATTCAGATTAAAGTTGTCTCTCAAACCAAGCAACCAGATAAAGGAATGGCATGCACCTGTACGACAATGAATTAGCACCTGACACTAGCCTTCACTTTCTTGCTTGCCAGACACACTGTATTGATTTAATCAACCCAAGGACCAACACATCTTCCACTACAACAGTTTAACAAGTATTACAGATAAGTGTGTGTGTTAGTTGCTCAGTCATGCCTGACTCTTTGTGACCCCATGGACTATAGCATGCCAGGCTGCTCTGTCCATGGAATTCTCCAGGCAAGAATACTGGAGTGGGTTGCCATTTCCTTCCAAGAGATCTTTCTGACTGAGGAATTGAAGCCCAGTCTCCTGCATTGCAGGCAGATTCTTTACCATCTGAGCCAAAAGGGAAGCCCAAAAATTGCCCTAAGGTTGTTATTTAGTTGCTGAGTCATGCCCAACTCTGCAACCTCATAGACTATATAGCCTGTGAAATTCCTTGTCCATGGGATTTCCCAGGTAAGAATACTGGAGTGGGTTCCCATTTCCTCCTCCAGGGGATCCTCCCAACCCAGGAATCCAACCTGCATCTCCTGCATTGGCAGGCAGATTCTTTACCACTGAGTACTGGGGAAGCCCTTGAAGGAGTCTCACCTCTTAGGGGATATACCAAGCACAGGTTTCCTCACTTGATTCAGCAAATATTTAATCCATCTGCAACAGATAAGGTGTGGTGCCAGGCACTAGAGGTGGAGAGAGGGTACAGCAGGAACCACCTTAGAAGAGCCACGGCAAGATGGACCTCAAGGCTGACCAATGAACGACAGCACAGTGAGGTCAGTGCCTTGTTAGAGGTCACCCCACGGGTCAGAGAGGAGAGGCTTTATGAAAGCGGTGATGACTAAGCTAGGTTCAAGGAAACATAATTTTCAAGTTTTAACAGTGTTTGTTCCTAGATTTATGTTGAGAGTGAATCATTCAACATTGCTTAAAGGAAAACATGGCCTATGTTAGAGTGGTTACTTTGTGAGGACAAAGGGCAAAGGTGTAGCTCCAGATTGCAATACAGTGAAAGGTGTCCCTTTATATCTTATTAACTAGATGTTGAAAGGCATGTTGCAACAAAGATAGAGAAAGTAAACTGTTTTGAATGTTATATATCAGAGGAGATAATAAATAAAGATTTTAATGAAGGAGAAAGAAAAAAGTCAGCTTTGCTGTGTGAGTTACAGATTTTGTAGAATGGTAGTTATGCCACCTTGCATAGATTAGGAAGATGGGTAGCTTCACTCAATCTTTATAAAGTGGAGACAGGTGGTGGTGGGGTGGAACTGAGACTAGAAGATTAGGAAAAAATTCGAGGGCTTCCCTGGTGGCTCAGTGGTAAAGAATCCAACTGCCATGCAGGAGACACAGGTTCGATCCCACATGCTGTGTGGCAGCTAAGCCCCCGTGCCACAATTACTGAAGCCCGAGTGCCCTAGCGCCTGTGTCCTGAAATGAGAAGTCACCACAAGGAGAAGCCTGCACACCACAACAAATAGTAGCCCCCACTCACTGCAACTGAAAAGCCCACACATGAATGAAGACCCAGCACAGCCAAAAATAAATGTTAAAAAAACCAACTTTTTGAGTATGTTATTTCCATACAAACTTAACAGTCACTCACATTTGCACGTAATACAGTAATAACTATAGTAATAACTGTCTTCTAAAGAAAAGGATTCTCTTTATTGGAGATAAAAAAGGAAGCATCTCAGAATTTAAATTTTATTTTGTATTCTTTGCAATTTCCAGGTGGCACTAGGGGGTAAATAATCCCCCTGCCAATGTAAGAGATGCAAGAGACAGATTCAATCCTTGGGTCAGGAAGATCCCCTGGAGTGCGAAATGGCAAGTCGTTCCATTTCTGGAAAAATTCCATGGACAGAGGAGCTTGGCATGTTACAGTCCATGGGGCCCCAAACAATCAGACATGACTGAGCATATTTAGCAATTTCAAGAAAACATGTTACTATGGCAAGGGGCCTGAAATGGGAATCACTGGATTTGGGATGAAAATCTGTTTCTGACCTTGACCAAGTCATTTCAACTCTCTAAGAGTCAGCTTCCTCCACTCTAAAATGAGAATGTTTATGCCTGCCCTATCCATCTTCCTAGGCTGTCATGCAAATCAAAATCCAACCTATTTTAGGGAATCCTGTATATTAAGCATTTTTAGTGTCCCACACAATATGCTTATAAACTTCCTGTGTCATGTCATTTTCTCCTCACAGTGACACTACCTGTGAATTTCCAGAACTGTTCCATTATATAGATGAGGAAACCATGGTTTAGAGAGTTTGTCGGTTGTCCAAGGTCACACATAAAGAGACTAACAGAGCTAGTATCTGAACCCAAGTGTGTGTGCCTATAGAGACAGAACTGTTACCTCCTACATTATGCTGCCACTTGTAAATCACATTTGAGCCAGAAAATACACATGAGAGCACATCACAGGCAAGGAAATACTGTCCAGGACTATTTTACTTTTCAGCAATGATTATATTGTGAATGAGGATGAAGACAGATAACAGTGACATCACCTACCCCCACAAACAACTGTTCGTCCATTATAACCACACTTCTCATTCTCTTCGTAACTAGTATGAGGGCAGGTGCATTTAGATCCCTGACACCATCAGGGCACTTATTGTATTGTTAAAAAAAGAAGTCCGGAATCAAATAATCCTAGTTTAGACCAGCAATTTCACAACCTTAAGGCTCTGTGTGACCCTCTGTTTCCTACACATGCTCACATAATGGATATTGCAATTACCAGCATCACAATCTAATGAGACTTTTTTTTTTTCTTTTTTTCCACAAAACTGAGAAACCGACAGCTGGCCAGGGCAATGAATGAACACTCCTTATATGTTTCTCTCCTTTTCTTCAATGAAAGGAAATGTGTTGCAAGTGGAAATAGCCATCCCGAAACTGCACAGTACACTTTCCTTGGATCTCACTGACTAGAACCGGATTACAATGTATCAGGATGAGCCAGGCTAGGCTCCCTTACCAAGGAAGCCCCGAAATCTCAGTGGCCTAACAGCACAGGTTTCTTTCTTGCTCATCTCACAATTTAGGAGGGCCAGGGGACCCTCCTTCATTTTATAGTTACAGTACCTGGAACACGAGGCCCCCAATGTCAAAGAAGCAGGTTAAGAGTGATGAAAGCTACCACACCATCTCATAACTGTGCCAGGCCGGAAGTGACACACTGCTCACATTCCTATTGGTCGGATCTTGCTTCCACTGCCCCCTCCTCCTGCAAGATGGCTGCCAAGAATGGTCCCAGCAAAGCAGATGCAAAGAACAGGTTAGAACTGTGTGCCTCTTATGGGCTTCCCAGGTGGTTCAGTGGTGAAAAATACACCTGCCAATGCAGGAGACGCAGTAAACACAAGTTTGATCCCTGGTTGGGGAATATACTATGGAGAAGGAAATGGCCACCTGCTCCAAAATTCTTGCCTGGAGAATCCCATGGACAGAGGAGCCTGGCAGGCTGTAGTCGATGGGGTTGCAAAGAGTTGAACACGACTAAGTCACTGAACACACGCACAAATGTTGTGAAACTGCACACCAGTGGAACTTGAACCCACAGTCTTCAATTGAAACTATGCAACTAGTCTCGGGACTTAGTGAAGCTCAGTTCTTTATGTCTCCAGATGGGAAAGAATTCAGTGAGGCAACGTGATAGGTAAGAAGTAGTCTTGTTAACATCCTCTGTAAAGAGGTTACAGGAAAACGTGGCTGGAGAGGACGGTCGTTCTCAGGTTTTGGGTGAGTTTCTGGAACAGGTGCCAAGTGAGAGTCCTTGGTTTGGCACAGGACAGAATTCACAAGTAAGCCAGAGTAAAGGGAAAGCAGGCTCACTGAAAGAGATACATGTTCCATAGGCAGAATGTGGACCTCTCAGGAGGGAAGAGGGGCCCTGGGGGAACACCCGTCATGGAGTGTGGGCCGCCTGGGGAGGTGAGAGTGTGAGGGTAGGGGGTTCGAGGATGGTGGGTACTGGGGGTGGTTAGTTTTTATGGGCTGCATAATTTCATAGGCTAATGAGTGGGAAAATTATTCCAATTATCTTGGAGAAGGGGCAGGAATTTCCAGGAATTGGGCCACTGCCCACTTTTTCACCTCTTATGGTTGGCCTGGGACCTGTCATGGCTCCTGTGGGCATGTTATTAGCATAAGCCAGTGTATTACAATATGCGTATAATGAGGCTTAAGGGTTGCTGGAAGTCACGTCTTCTTCCATCTTGGGCCTAATTGGTTTTAACCAGTTTATGTCGTGTCCTCAATGGCAGTGTAATTTTTTTTTTAAAGATTGTGCTCTACCCCCTCGGAGAAGGTAATGGCACCCCACTCCAGTACTCTTGCCTGGAGAATCCCAGGGACGGGGGAGCCTGGTGGGCTGCCGTCTATGGGGTCACACAGAGCTGGACACGACTGAAGCGACTTAGCAGCAGCAGCAGCTCTGCCCCCTTCCCTCTTGTCTCATTGGCTACCCCTAGATGTTGGAGAAGAAGTGGCTGGGGAATGGCTCCTGGGTGGAAGCCTGTCCCTCCATCTCACCCAACATCTCATGCCCTCAGCATGCCAGCAACCCTGGTTAAAGATAAGGCAGGAAATGTTCTCTGAGCTTCCATGATTCCTACATCACCCTCTTCCACACCTTTTCCTCTCAATATTATAATAATTTTCCCTTTGCCTGTCACTCTCTCCCTTCATCCATGCCAACCCCCAATAGACTATAAGCTTCTTAAGACCCAGAGATTGTCTTCCCTTTTCATCTCTGGTGCCCTAGGCAGGGTCTGGCACAAAGCAGGTGCTCAACAGATGTTTTTAGAGCAATTGAATGAGGGTCCATTTGAAACAGTGATTTCAGTCATATGACTGTCTTTAAGAAATACCTGACTCAAAGCATCACTACGAACAAAGCTAGTGGAGGTGATGGAATTCCAGTTGAGCTATTTCAAATCCTGAAAGATGATACTGTAAAAGTGCTGCACTCAATATGCCAGCAAATTTGGAGAACTCAGCAGTGGCCACAGGACTGAAAAAGGTCAGTTTTCATCCCAATTCCAAAGAAAGGCAATGCCAAAGAATGCTCCAACTACCGCACAATTGCACTCATCTCACATGCTAGTAAAGTAATGCTCAAAATTCTCCAAGCCAGACTTCAGCAATACGTGAACCATGAACTTCCTGATGTTCAAGCTGGTTTTAGAAAAGGCAGAGGAACCAGAGATCAAATTGCCAACATCCGTTGGATCATGAAAAAAGCAAGAGAGTTCCAGAAAAACATCTACTTCTGCTTTATTGACTATGCCAAAGCCTTTGACTGTGTGGATCACAATCAATTGTGGAAAATTCTGAGAGAGATGGGAATACCAGACCACCTGACCTGCCTCTTGAGAAATCTGTATGCAGGTCAGGAAGCAACAGTTAGAACTGGACATGGAACAACAGACTGGTTCCAAATAGGAAAAGGAGTACGTCAAGGCTGTATATTGTNAAAGCCTTTGACTGTGTGGATCACAGTAAACTGTGGAAAATTCTGAAAGAGATGGGAATACCAGACCACTTGACCTGCCTCTTGAGAAATCTGTATGCAGGTCAGGAAGCAACAGTTAGAACTGGACATGGAACAACAGACTGGTTCCAAATAGGAAAAGGAGTACGTCAAGGCTGTATATTGTCCCCTTGCTTATTTAACTTATATGCAGAGTACATCATGAGAAAGGCTGGACTGGAAGAAACACAAGCTGGAATCAAGATTGCCGGGAGAAATATCAGTAACCTCAGATATGCAGATGACACCACCTTTATGGCAGAAAGTGAAGAGGAACTAAAGAGCCTCTTGATGAAAGTGAAAGAGGAGAGTGAAAAAGTTGGCTTAAAGCTCAACATTCAGAAAATGAAGATCATGGCATCCAGTCCCATCACTTCATGGGAAATAGACGTGGAAACAGTGTCAGACTTTATATTTTTGGGCTCCAAAATCACTGGAGATGGTGACTGCAGCCATGAAATTAAAAGACGCTTACTCCTTGGAAGAAAAGTTATGACCAACCTAGATAGCATATTCAAAAGCAGAGATATTACTTTGCCGACTACGGTCTGTCTAGTCAAGGCTATGGTTTTTCCTGTGGTCATGTATGGATGTGAGAGTTGGACTGTAATGACGGCTGAGCACCGAATAATTGATGCTTTTGAACTGTGGTGTTGGAGAAGACTCTTACGAATCCCTTGGACTGCAAGGAGATCCAACCAGTCCATTCTGAAGGAGATTGGCCCTGGGATTTCTTTGGAAGGAATGATGCTAAAGCTGAAGCTCCAGTACTTTGGCCACCTCATGTGAAGAGTTGACTCATTGGAAAAGACCCTGATGCTGGGAGGGATTGGGGGCAGGAGGAGAAGGGGACGACCGAGGATGGCATCACCGACTCCATGGGCGTGGGTCTGAGTGAACTCCGGGAGTTGGTGATGGACAGGGAGGCCTGGCGTGCTGCGATTCATGGGGTCGCAAAGAGTTGGACATGACTGAGCGACTGAACTGAACTGAACTGAACTCTTTAGAATTTTTAGTAGGGCCATTGAGGAACAAGAAGTATGATTCAACCTTTAAATAAACATGGGTGCAAAAAGAGACCATATAGCAAACTTCAAGAATGTGACCATAAATCAAGTAAATATTTGATCAGTGACATCAATGTATGTAAATCATTTCTTTAAGGAAACTCACTTTTGGAAATCCACTTAGAATATCTTAAGTCTGGCTTTGGTATTTTAACCAAAACTACATCTCCAAGACGGCATCTCCATGCCCAGAGGAGGTGTCAGAGTGATAATGAAGCAGAAGGTAAAAAAAAATTAGGGTAGTTTGATGTATACTTTTTAATAACTTTAATTAAAGGAGCCAAATAACTGAAGCACTTAATCAAAAAAGATTTTTCTGAGTTTGTAGGAAGTAGCCACTATGACTTCTGTGCTCCCATGAGTAGATGAGCTGCCTGAAACAGAGCCAGTTCAGAGAAGAAGGTTAGGGGACTGACAGCCACGATAGTTGAAATGTATTGAGGACTATGTGCCCAATGTTGTGCTAAAGGCTTTATGCACATTGTCTAATTTGATCTTACCAGCACTGTGAGACAGGTACTATTATACCCATTTCACTGATTGGTATAGTAAGGCTCAGAGAGTTTAATAATTTACCCAATATCATGGAGCTGCTAAGAGGGTGGTGGCAAAAATTGAGAACCAGGCTGTCTGGTTCCAAAGACAACAACTTTTTACGATTAAGTTTTAAACTCACTCCCAGATTCAGGTACTAGAAGAAAATTTGATGGATGTTTTGCTCATTCATTACAGTGTAACAGTATAACCCCAAACCTAGTTTCATAAAACAAAAATGTATTACTACCTGTCGATGGGGCCATCAAGGCTTTTTCTGTGTTGGAATCTCTCCTATAGTTTAAGTCAGAAGGTCCAGCCTTGAAAGTCACACAGTGTCACTTCCTCTGCATCCTGCTACTTAAAAATTGGACACAGGACCAGCATAGATTCAAGGAGAGTTTCTGCATGCAAGGGAATAAATACCAGGAAGCATCCTTCCTTGGGGACATTTAGGAGACTGGGTGTTACCGTGGACAAAGCTAAGTGAGCACGTATGAAGCATCCCAGATGTATGTGTGCTCCACTTCTCGTGTGCTTTTTCACAGCCCGGAAGGCAGGCAAACCAGGGGCAAGCGTAGATCTCTATGTAACAGACATGGACACTGTCACTCAGTGAAATTAACTGAGTGACCAAAGTCACACAGCTTCTAAATGTGGGCGTGGAGTGTGGACTTTGGTCTTCTGACTCCTGCCTCTGCACACTTTATAGATTTTTCTTCGCTGCTTAGGCTCAGAACTCTTTGGCACCTAGAGGCAGGAAGCAGAGAGGTTCCACTAGCAGAAAGTAATCAAGAGGAAGGAATCATAAGTCTAAATTGAAAAGGGAAAAGGATATCAAAGTTGTAAGAATTTTAAAAACATGGTAACATCAGCTAAAATAGCTGATACAAGAATGGACATGTATCTGCCGCTCACAGGAGTATAATTTGGTGCAGACTTTCTGGGTATGCAATAGATGCCAAAAGTCTTAGAGTTTTGCAAAATATTTGACCCAGAAATTCCATATCTAGAAAATATTCTAAGGAAATAGCCATGAGTATGGACAAATAGTTATTCAGTTCAGTTAAATCGCTCAGTCGTTGTGACCCCATGAACCGTAGCATGCCAGGCCTCCCTGTCCATCACCAACTCCTGGAGTTCACCCAAACTCATGTCCATTGAGTCAGTGATGCCATCCAACCATCTCATTCTCTTTCGTCTTCTTCTCTTCCTGCCCTCAATCTTTCCCAGCATCAAGGTATTTTCAAATGAGTCAGCTCTTTGTATCAGGTGGCCAAAGTATTGGAGCTTCAACATCAGTCCTTCCAATGAACACCCAGAACTGATCTCCTTTAGGATGGACTGGTTGGATCTCCTTGCAGTCCAAGTTATTAGAATATGCCATATAGATTTTTTTTACTCTTTCTGTGCTGGGCTTCTCTTGCTTTGGAGCTTAGGCTCTAGAATGCACGGACTCAGTAGTTGCAGCGTTTGGGCAACTCTCTAGTTGTAGCACACAGGCTTAGTTGCCCCACGGCCCTGCAGTCTGTCCACCAACCAGGAATTGAACCGATGTCCCTGCATTGGGAGGCAGTGTTAATCACTGGACTACCAGGCAAGTCCCTGTGTTGTAGTATTTTTGTTAACAGGGAAAAATGAGACAATCCAAATGTCTAACAATAAAGGTTTTGTTGAATAATGAAAGGCCATTCTGCCATTAAGTGATGTTATGCAAAATTATTTAATGTCATGTAAAATGTTCCAACATTATTTATTGGGAAAGAGTAGGTTTTAAAACTGTATTATATGTGCCACCTTTATTACAAAAAGCCATACTGTATCCATACACACAGAAAAAGGGACAAGAAAGAAGTAATACCAAATGTCAATAGTAATTTTTTGAGGATGAGGGGGATTATAGATTTTTTCTTTTAAAAAATTTTTTCTTCTTTATAGTTTTAAAATTGTTCATAGTATGTATTACTCTTTTTTTTTGGTATAGGAAAATTTATTACTATCGTGCTTTCATCATCAAAATTTATGATCTTGGTCTTTCCTTCTTGCCTTTGTATAAAGCCAAAAGAGAGACATTGGCTACTTTGACAACCTTAAAGCAGACTCCAGGAATGTCACCAGCAGCATGACCTTTGTGACCAAATTCAGCAGCCAGAACTTCTTCATTTTCCTCAATAAAATCAAGCAACCATCATTGGGTACAAAAGCAGTGATTTTTTTGGCATTCTTGATTAGCTGAACCCTGACACACTTCCTGATGGCAGAATTTGGCTGTTTGGCTTCAACTCCTGCTTTTTCCAGCACAATTCCCTTGGCGTGAGAAGCACCACCAAAACGGTTGGCCTTCAAGGCTGTGCCCAGGTGGGCTTTCTTGTACTGCTTATCATGCCACTTCTGATCTCGGTGGTGGCTATGGAGCTTCCTGGCAGTATAAAGACCGTGACGCTTGCCCATCCTGCCGGCACCGCGGGCCTGAGCGAAAGAGAGAGTATGTATTACTTTTGTAATGAATTTTTTAAAAGACAGATCAAGAAGGAAATTAGGAAAATATAGAGGATTTTAATCTAGTTTCAACAAACCAAATAGAAGGCAAACATAGGAATAATATAATACCTTATATTTGACTCTTCAAAGTGCTTTTTAATTCAAGGTCTGACATTTTGAACTGTGGTATTGGAGAAGACTCTTGAGAGTCCCTTGAATTGCAAGGAGATCCAACCAGTCCATTCTAAAGGAGATCAGTCCTGGGTGTTCTTTGGAAGGAATGACGTAAAGCTGAAACTCCAGTACTTTGGCCACCTCATGAGAAGAGTTGACTCATTGGAAAAGACTCTGATGCTGGGAGGGATTGGGGGCAGGAGGAGAAGGGGACGACAGAGGATGAGATGGCTGGATGGGATCACCGACTTGATGGATGTGAGACTGAGTGAACTCCGGGAGTTGGTGATGGACAGGGAGGCCTGGCGTGCTGTAGTTCATGGGGTCGCAGAGTCGGACACGACTGAGCAACTGAACTGAACTGAATTTAATTTCTACAACAATTCAATGAGGGAGATTGGACAGGTATTATTATTTCTGTTTTGTAAATGAGAAAAGTGAGGGTCTAAGTAAGAATGCCTTCCTCAGTGATCAATGCAAAGAAATAGAGGAAAACAATAAAATGGGAAAAACTAGACATCTCTTTAAGAAAATTAGAGATACCAAGGGAAACACAGAAGAACTATATAAAAAAAGATATTCATGACCCAGATAATCACGATGGTGTGATCACTCACCTGGAGCCAGACATCCTGGAATGCGAAGTCAAGTGGACCTTAGCATCACTACGAACAAAGCTAGTGGAAGTGATGGAATTCCAGTTGACCTCTTTCAAATCCTAAAAGATGATGCTGTGAAAGTGCTGCACTCAATATGCCAGCAAATCTGGAAAACTCAGCAGCGGCCACAGGACTGGAAAAGGTCAGTTTTCATTCCAGTCCCTAAGAAAAGCAATGCCAAAGAATGTTCAAATTACCACATAATTGCACTCATCTCACACACTAATGAAGTAATGCTCAAAATTCTCCAAGCCAGGCTTCAATAATACATGAACCGTGAACTTCCTGATGTTCAAGCTGGTTTTAGAAAAGGCAGAGGAACCAGAGATCAAATTGCCAACATCCGCTGGATCATGGAAAAAGCAAGAAAATTCCAGAAAAACATCTGCTTTATTGACTATGCCAAAGCCTTTTACTATGTGGATCACACAAACTGTAGAAAATTCTTAAAAAGATGAGAATACCAGACCACCTACCTGTCTCCTGAGAAATCTGTATGCAGGTCAGGAAGCAACAGTTAGAACTGGATATGGAAAAACAGACCAGTTCCAATTCGGGAAAGGAGTATGTCAAGGCTGTATATTGTCACCCTGCTTATTTAACCTCTATGCAGAGTACATCATGAGAAACGCTGGACTGGAAGGAGCACAAGCTGGAATCAAGATTGCCGGGAGAAATATCAATAACCTCAGACATGCAGATGACACCACCCTTACGGCAGAAAGTGAAGAGGAACTAAAAAGCCTCTTGATGAAAGTGAAAGAGGAGAGTGAAAAAGTTGGCTTAAAACTCAACATTCAGGAAACTAAGATCATGGCATCTGGTCCCATCACTTCATGGCAAATAGATGGGGAAACTGGAAACAGTGTCAGACTTTGTTTTTTTGGGCTCCAAAATCACTGCAGATGGTGACTGCAGCCATGAAATTAAGAGATCCTTGCTCCTTGGAAGCAAAGCTATGACCAACCTAGACAGCATATTAAAAAGCAGAGACATTACTTTGCCAACAAAGGTCCATCTAGTCAAAGCTATGGTTTTTCCAGTAGTCATGTATGGATGTGAGAGTTAGACTATAAAGAAGGCTGAGCTCCGAAGAACTGATGCTTTTGAACAATGGTGTTGGAGAAGACTCCTGAGAGTCCCTTGGACTGCAAGAGGATCCAACTAGTTCATCCTAAAGGAAATCAGTCCTGAATATCCATTGGAAGGACTGATGCTGAAGCTGAAACTCCAATACTTTGGCCACCTGATGTGAAGAACTGACTTATTTAAAAAGACCCTGATGCTGGGAAAGATTGAGGGCAGGAGGAGAAGGGGACAACAGAGGATGAGATGGCTGGATGGCACCACCGGCTCAGTGGACGTGAATCTGGGTGAACTCCAGAGCTGGTGATGGACAGGGAGGCCTGGCGTGCCTCAGTCCATGGGTCACAGTGGGTTGGACACGACTGAGCAACAGAACTGAACTGAAGTGGTTAAATCTGCAAGGTCAACCCGCTCGTTAGGATGAAACCAGCACTCGAGCACAGACCTGCTGGCCCATTCCTGGACCTCAGATGCCAAAGTCACACAGAAACATATTACTGCCTGTCGGGCTTTGGGCATCAGTGGGGCTAGAGTGTTCTCTGTTGGACTGTCTCCTACAGTTTTAGTCACATGGTCTCGCTTTGGAGTGAACTGGCACATCTGCTTTTCATGTTACCATTGTACCGTTGTGTCTACCTCTATGGCTTTAGCCTCCCCAGAGTCCCTGCCCACCTCTGGTCTCAGCATTCTGACTTTTCTCTGTGGAACCTGCCCTTTCTCAGACTTGGTCCCGATTCCAGGGATGGGCACATGACCTCAACCCAGCCAGTGAGAGCCATTGTGGGGAATTCTGCCCAAAGTGTTAGAAAAGAGTTTTCGAATTTGTAGGAAGTGGGCAAGAGCTCCTGTGGCCTCTGTGCTCCCATGAGGGGATGCGCCTGAAACACAGCCAGTTCAGAGGAGAGAGTCAGGAGGCCGATAGACACCCAAATAAGTTGTTTGGGTCCCTGGATCCTGTGTGCCTAAAGCTGGATCCACCTACTGGCCTTTCTGGTTACCTGAATCAGAACACGGCTTTTCCCTTCTCTTTCTCACCACCCCCCTGCAACCTTTACCCTCTTCTTCCTCCTCCTTCTTTTTGTTTGTTTAATTTTGAGTTGAATTTCCAACCAAGACTCCTGAGAGTGTATTCTCTGGTCTTAGTTCTCTTTTCTTTAAAAAAATTTTTAATGTATTTATTTATTTTTGGCTGTGTTGGGTCTTCATTGCTGTGTGTGGGCTTTCTCTAGTTGTGATTCATGAGTTTCTGATTGCAGTGCCTTTTCTTGTTGCAGTAGTTGTGGTACATGGGCTTAGCTGTTGCGTGGCATGTGGGATCTTTCTGGAACAGGGATCAAACCTGTGTCGCCTGCACTGGCAGGCGGATTCTCAATCCCTGGACCACTGGGGAAGTCCTGGTCTCAGTTTTCTTAGCTATAAGATGGGGACACAATAGTAAAGTGCTGCTCACCTCCCACAAGGGATTTTCTGAGATTTACATGAGTCAATCATATCATGTGCTTGTCAGTAAAAGCTAGGATTTTTTTTAACAATTTAGAAAAGACTGAATTCAGAAATCTTAGCTCCTCACCACCATCCCCAAAAGAAGGAAAGAGACTGCTCTATGCACAAAAGTACAGAGAATAGATTCCTAAGTTCTGAGAAAAGAGAATGTACTGTGTCAGCAACTTCAACCAGGAGCTTCTCTTTCTTAATTCTCTGGTCGCCAGCCCCACCCCAACCTCTCTTCTCATGCACTCACACGCACCCTTACTCCCTCAGGGTCCCCTTCAACGCCAGATGACACCAGGCCCTGGAAAAACTTTCTGTTGGCAATTGTTAGAAATAGCAGAGGTTTCAAGAGAGGAAGAAAAAGTGGAGGTGACGTGGTTGGCAAGACAGAACTGGCTGATTGTGCAACACAACTTGGAGAGAGGGAAAGTAAACTAGGAGAAAGTTGGCGAGGACTTACAGCCTGGTTCCTGTAGTGGTTATAGAAAGGAAGGACTTGGGGCCTGCACTCAGCCAATGCTCAGGTAAGGCTGAGCGTTTTCCCAGAGAGCTGGAACTCTGATGAAGCCAGGTCAGAGGGGTCTGAGATTAAGGAATAAACTTTAGTACAGGAGGAGCAAAATCCATATACAAACCTACTCTGATGGATTAAACTAAAAAGGTGTTAATGTAGCTCACAAGATCTTTGAAGTGGGTCCAGAGAATTGGTTTTTGGAGACTTCCCAGTCTGGACAGATGTCATGCTCATCTCCCACTGTTGGTGCTGGTCACTGGGCTGGAACCCCCACCACAGTGCCCTAAACCCTCACCCCAGAATGAATTCTCTGCAGCCCCAGCTTCCTCATATCCTCTCCTGGAGGCCAAGTCAATCATGGGGTGTCTGATTGGGCTAAACCTAGGATACAGTCTTGTTGCAAGGGAGCTGAGAAAGCTGGTATCAGCCTCTGACCTTGGGGAGGCAGGACCCATGATGCGGGAAATTTTCCAATTACAGGATCGGGTTCAAAAGGGCAGTCATCAGGTAGGTATATATCCCCCCAAAGCATTTCTGTACTGTGTGTGTATGCATGCATATACATGTGTGAAACAGGCAGAAGATCTGTCTCCAGGTCTCTTTTCCACAGTGTCTTCATCCTTAAAAATCCAAAGATCCGTCATTCAAGCCCCTGCCCACAGCAGGAGCCCAGTCTCCTCATTTGACTGAATTCAGACCACAGCTCCAAGTACTACCTGGTCCCCCCCACTTCCCCTCATGGTTCTGTTCCTTCAGGTCGTTATTACCCCCGCTCCCCACCTCAGATGTGGACCCAGGGCTGTCTAATCCCCCCCTCTGGAATGAAGGCAGGATATGCTCCTCAGAGACACACCAGGCCCCTGGGGACAGCACTTTCCCCTAATGCATCTCCGGTATCCTCACTGGGCTGTGCTTTGTCACATTCTCTCCCTTAGGACTCAGTTCTGGTTTCCCTTTACAGAAGCAAAGGTCCATTAAAGCCGCCTCAGAGATGAATTCAGCTACCAAAACTAGGCTGCAAAGACGGAAGTCTTTTTTTTAAGCATTGGATCTTATCCCAGATGGAACCCTGTTCTGGGGGAGAGAGTTGAGGAACTGCTCTAGTAAGTTTCTCCTTTAGAAAAGCCCAGAAAGCAAACTAAGGTCAATGCCCCAGGTCAGTCCCTGCTCCACACTTCAGGTGACTGAGTCTGTTAGGAACCCACAGTTCTGGAAAAAGGGGGCTGAAACGCTGGGTGGGAACTGATGCGCATGTTCCTCGACTCTTCCACGTCTACCTTCCCCCTTCAGTGACATGTATGTACTTGCCTCGCCCTCCACCCCAGTTCATTTCTGTCCTCAGTGCTTGTCTGTTGAGTGACCCCCACCAGCTCCTTTGTACATCCTGCTTGAGTCTCCCCGGAGGGCCCGCTACTAGCCCCACCTGTCTCTATGACATTCACCCAGGGGTCGGTCCCATATTTTATCTATGTTTTGTGAGTTCCCCACATACTTAAGACAGGGACTATATATCATTTGCTATGGCATCCTCAATGACTGGCAGAGTGCCTGTCAGTGTTTTTGAATGGAAAGAAGAAAAGATGGATTGATGGATGGATGGACACCTGAGCTTTGAGGGACCATAGTCAGATGCCACGAGGGGGCAGTGTGGAGCAGCTTTGAAAGTATTCCCCAGCTCTGCCACCAGGCCCTTGCTGGCAGCTAGGTTTCTAGAATTTATTTTGTTTGATATTTTCATTTCTGAGACAAGAAGCTGAGGCTCCAGAAGGTGACAGCTGTGCCTGAAAGTAGGCAGCTCCTGAACTGGGCTCTTGGGTGGATCCAGCACTCTGTCCATTATAGTACTCCCCATAAAGCAGCTGCCTAGGCTCTGGGAAGCCCCTTTCATTACCCACTGGAGCCCTTCCTGAAAGGCTACCTATCAGCCTCAGAACCAACATCCAGCCTGGGAGGCTGCCACCCGTATGACCAGGCATTTCCTGACAACCTTCTTTGCTGGGCTTGCGGCTGCTTGTGCCTAGATTTCCCAGAGTCTGAACCTCCAGCAGAAACCCCCAGGCCTGGGTTTCTGGCCACTTAAGTGGGTTGTAACTTCGTGGTTCCTGGAGAGGAATTCCAGAATATTCCATCAAATTCAATACTGCAACTGCCTCTCTCTACTCTGAGTGGGACCTGGTGTTACCTCAAAACTGCTGTGGCTCCAAGAAGAGCTCATCTAAGAACCCGTCCAAGGTCACGGGGATGGCAGTCAGGAACCTGGGTCTGCTCCGCTGGGCCTAACCAGCCGTGGAAGCTGGACCCTCTCCCCTTGCCCTGCTGGGGACTTCCACTGCCTCATGTGTAGAATGAAAGACTACACTACCTGCCCTGGGTAACTGTCCTTAGGAGGAGATCAGAGCCTGAACACGAGAGGGTTTTTAATGTGGAGGTCTTTTCTTATATAAATTCATGCATCCTTTTTATTGTCATGGTCTGGGCTGCTGAGCCTCGACTGAGTTTTTCTGGAGGCCTGGAGCAGAAGTTCCTGGTCTTTGGGACCTCACTGCTGCTGCTAAGTCGCTTCAGTTGTGTCTGACTCTGCAACCCCATAGACGGCAGCCCATCAGGGTCCACCGTCCCTGGGGTTCTCCAGGTCAGGATAATATTTTCTATTATAAATCTTAACAAGTCTCACAGGTTTGTTTTTTTTTTCTTCAAAGGAAGAAGTAAGTGATTTTAAATATTTAGTCCATTTAAAAAATGCATTTATTTATGTATTTTTGACTGTGCTGGGTCTCCACTGCTGTGTGCAAGCTTTCTCTAGTTGTGGCGAGTGGGGGCTACTCTAGTTGCTGTGTGCAGGCTTCGGGTTGCAGTGGTTTCTCGTATCCCGGGGCCCGGTCGGCCTCTCGAGTGTGGGCTCAGTAGCTACGGTGCACAGACTTAGGGTCCTGAGACATGTGGAATCTTCCCAACCAGGGCTCGAACCCATCGTGTCCCCTGTGTTGGTAGGAAGATTCTTAACCGCTGGACCATCAGCGAAGTCCTCATAGGATTTTTACATAGGTCAACCTTTTTACATAGGATTGTTTCTTCTAAAGATACTTTGTCCTAAAAGAAAAAGAAGCTTAGCATAAAACTGAGCAGGACATAATTTTACAATTAAAATATGGACATATTTAGCTTTGAGAAAAACTTGTTTAGTTGTTAAGTCGTGTCTGGCTCTTTTGTAATCCTATGGACTATAGCCTGCTAGGCTCCTCTGTCCATGGGATTTACCGGCAAGAATATTAGAACGGGTTGCCATTTCTTTCTCCAGGGGATTTTCCCAACCCAGGGATCGAACCTGAGTCTCCTGCATTGGCAGGTGGATTCTTTACCATTGAGCTACCAGGGAAACCCCCAGTGAAAAACTACATGGCCTATATTTTTCTTGTTTCACTTTAGACCAGTGGAAAGGGAAGCAAGGATGGATGTCTGAGAGCCATTGCTGGAGGGTATGTGTGGTTGGGTGTTTCCCCCACGTGCAGCCAAGTTCTCAGCAGGAAGAGGTGCATCATGGGGCAGCCATGTGCATTGGGGGAACTGAAATACAAAGCAGGAAGGTAATGTTCCAGGAAATTTTAAAAATGCATATTACCAATTCATGGGTGTACCCTGACCCCCAATGTGTAAAGTACTGAATGCCTACAGCCAGCCTCAGATGCATAGAAAAAATGCTGGAACGCTACACAGCAAAACTTCACAGGGTTATCTCTGAGTTATTTCTTATATTTGTTTATATTCATTTTCTCTGAATTATTTCTTATATTTTCTAGATCTTACTGTTTTATAATCAGAAACATAGAAGGAATAAAGAAGTTTTTTTTTTTTTTAAAATAAGTGATGCAAGAGGAATCTTGCAATATACTGTGTAAGACCTTGGCCAACGGTCTCCTTGGGATACACAGAATTTCAATAAAGCCACATCTTGGGTTGCAGAAGGCTCTTTTGGGATTGTGATGGTATCATCCACCCCCCCCCCACCCCCCGTCTTCACATTTCTAGAGCCTGGTCTGGTGCCTGGCATGTGGTAAGGATGGAACCATCAGTATGTGTTAAGTGGACCTCTTTCCTTCCTAGATGGGCTAGTGTGGCTCCTCAGGGAGAGGGGGCCACAGAGAAAAGCTGCCATTTATGTAGGAATGGACCTTATCTGAATTGCTTTTCTGAGTACAAAAATTTATAATTGCGGCTTTTCCTTGTAAGAATGAAGCCAGGTGATCACCAAATTCCCTTTTGTGAGTTTAAGGTCCTATCTTAAGGCAATCTGGTTGCCATTAAAGTAAAGACCACCTTTAAACAACAAGGTTTGGGGAGGGCAGATCTTCCAAGGTTAGCCGTCTTGGCGACAGCAATAGGAATTTATTCTGGCCAATTCAAGCAGGAAGGAAATGTATTGAAAAGGCTCCTGGTAACTCCTAGTTCGGACAGGAGGCCTACAGCCAGCTGATAAAATGGGCAGGAGCAGGAGCATCAGCGGAAGAACCACCGCTGTGGCCACTGGGCCCTGCCTTCTGGGCAAGCTTCTGTTTTCTCATGGTTTCAGGTCTTGGCAGGCTCACCGCAGGGTGCAGAACATGGAATCTGGAGCCAAGCGGGCTGGTTTCAGACCCTACTTGTGAGGACCTTAGGCAAATTCCGTTACTTCTCTAGGCTTCTGTTTCCACATCTGTAAAACAGGCTTTTAAAAGTACCCACTTGCATTCATTATCTTTGCTATAATATGAAACAAAATTTTCCCAAAGTTAGTGGCTTAGGACAACAATGAACATGTATTATCTCTCAGTTTTCTGGTTCAGGGATTCTGTAGCAGCTTATCTGGGTGACTCCGCCATAAGGTTTCTCTAGAGGTTTGGTCAGATAGGGGCCAGGGCCATAGTTACCCGAAGGCTCAGGGGGGATGGAAGTGCTGTTTCCAAAGCGACTCTCTCACCTGGCTGACATGGTGGTGCTGGATGTGGGCTGCTTGAGTGTCCTTACAGCATGGTGGCTGCTTTCCTCTCAGAGCAAGTGATGCCAGAAAGAGAGCAAGCCAGAGGTCACATGCTTTTAATGACCTCAATGGTGGAGTAGTATCACTTCTGCTACATCCATTCATTAGGCAAAAAGTTAGTCTAACTCACAGGCAAGGGGAGGAGAATTAGGTTCCACTTTTTGAAGGGAAGAGTGTAAAAAAATTTGCAGCCATATTTTATAAACACCACACTACGTCACAGGATTGTTATGAAAATTAAATGGCTTAATACAAATAAGTGCTTAAAACAGTGCCTGGGTCATGGTACTACCATGTACATATGTGTTGATTGCTCTTAATATTGTTACTGCTTCTATTATTATTATTCTCTCCATCCTCCCCAACCCCTAGCCCTGCTCCCTGCTCCTCACTGTCCTTTCTCCTCAAAGTCACCTCAGAGGTGAGGCTGATCCCTCCTGGAGTTGTTGGCTCCTAAAACGCCCTCAGGAAGCAGGGGCTTCCTCAGGACTGGCCTCACCCTCTTCATTTGCCTCAGGAAACCAAGTCTCCAACAACCGAGGTCCGGCAGGCACTAGCCCCTCATTGTACATCTCAGTCCTCACAGTTGCTACAAGGCTGGCCCCTTCTCTCCTCTCTTCCTCTGCTCAGGCGAGATTCCCTCAACAGTGAGCTTGAGCACAGCCCCCAGGCAAGTGGTGAGCTTGATGGGACACACTCCTGTCCAGTCAGCGCCCCCAGGGTGATACGTGTAGGGGGGCAGCTCTAAGGGCTGAAGCAGAGACCACCGACAAGTGGAAGAGTCAGGGAGAGGAGCCCTTGCAGCACAGGCCTGCAAACCACCAGGTTGTTCCCCGCCGAGGACACGCGCCTGAGGGGTGTAAACGGCGGCCGAGACCCAGCCGGGCCCTCCTCCCCGAGCTCCGAGCCTTGGCTGCACCCACCTTGCCTCTTTCTAGTGTCTGCTCGCTTTTCTAATTTTGCTACAGCATGGCGTGCGTTAGTCGTGGTTGGGCCACCAGGTCTGGTTGGCAGGTGCCTGCCCTGGGCCTTTAGTATGCAAATACTTCATGACCAGGTGCCACTTGTCTCACTTGAACTTAGCTTTTCGTTTTCCACTTTCTACTTGGGTTTCTGTTTTAGCCAATAGGTATGACATGGACAGGGGGATTACAGGCCTGAGGCACGTGAAATATCTTGCTATTTACTCAGAACGGTGTGGCTGTCATATCCTATACTTTGCATGTATCCGAAGGCCACTCGATGCCCTGTCTGCTTGGGAACTCATGGGCCTCCTTGAAGAAGGAGCATGAGGTGGCCTTCCCTGCACCCACCGGCCTGGCTGGGGTGGTTACTCAGCTATGAACACTCAGGGCAACGGGGCCTGGAGTCTAAACACCTTGATAAGATGGGAGGAACAGAGGCAGGAGGGAGACTTTAAATCTCTACACAGGAGTAAGTGCCCTTTGCCTTATGCTCCAGAATAGATCCTAATTGTGCAAGGAGATATTCTGGACTTTGCAAGAACTTATGTTTCAAACCTGATAGACATAGATCTATAGATAAAGAGATGATACACAGACTGGCTACGGAGAAGTTTGGAGAGGAAACTGCAGACCAGAAAACATTTTCATACAAACTTTATAAAGTTTTTCCAGAGGAAAATTAAGAAAACCCACACACAGAAAAAATCCCCTTCTCTTGTTTGGTTAAAAATATAAATAGGCACAGGAGTCACCCCTCAATACAACCTTCCATTTATTTCAGAAACTAGACTACCCATATTTATATTTGGTGGATCCTCATCTCCATTTCTACCAGTTTATCTAAGCGTGGAAGAGGCAAAGAAACATGATACTAACGGTGACCCTGAGCAGTGAATACAGCTGTCACAACCAGGGCTCACCTCCCTGTGGTCTCCTCCCATCTTGTCTCTGAGGAGCAGGTGATGTCAGTGCACTGGGGGGGACTCTGTACCTGGCCCCCCGGAACAAGGGGATTTTGCAGCTGTGGACACCTGGGGCCACAGCACGAAGCTGAGCCTCACCAGTGGGTTGGTGAAAGGGGTTACAGAGTTCATGGTGAAGTTCCTACCAGGAAAAGAATCACATTTCTGGTTTTTGCTGCAAGGTGGGACTTCACAACGGAAGCCAACAGTAAGCGGTAGAGTGTGCCAAGGCCTCAAGAGGACGCAGCCTCTGGCCCAGGGTTTCTCAGTCTCAGCACTGTCGGTACTTTGGGCTAGACAGGTCTTTGTTGCAGAGCTGTCCTGCACACTGCAGGATGTTTGGCAGCAGCCCTGGCCTCTCCCCTACCCACTGGGCGCCACAACAACCCCCTAGGGTGACAAGCAAAAATGTCTCTGGATGGTTACCAAATGTCTCTGTGGCGGTGTGTGTGTGTGCGCACGCACACGAGCGCATAAAATCTACCTCCTGCCCTCACCCCAGTTAAGAAGCACTTCTCTAGTGGTTAAGAGCAGGAGCCAGGGAAAATTAGGGCAAAAAGCAGATAACCAGACTGCTTAGATTCAAATCCCAGTGCCTGCAACCTGTAGGAGCACGGCTACTGCTGCTGCTGCCGCCAAGTCGCTTCAGTTGTGTCTGACTCTGTGCGACCCCATAGACGGCAGCCCACCAGGCTCCCCCGTCCCTGGGATTCTCCAGGCAAGAACACTGGAGTGGGTTGCCATTTCCTTCTCCAATGCATGAAAGCGAAAAGTGAAAGTGAAGTCACTGAGTCGTGTCCAATTCTTAGCGATCCCATGGACCGCAGCCCACCAGGCTCCTCCATCCATGGGATTTTCCAAGCAAGAGTACTGGAGTGGGGTGCAATTGCTTTCCCGTAGGAGCACTAAATGAGTTAAAAAATGTAAGAGTGGGCTGCCACATAATTTATCTTCCAAAGCAGAGCAATTTGATACTGGAAGAGGGTTCTAATAATAATCTCATGACCTGAGACTGTCCCAGCCTCGGGATGTGTGGTCAGCCTTTAAGTCCACATAGTGTTGAGCAGAGCCCGACCCAGTGTCCCCTGAACATCTACTGTGCCAAGTGCATTACAGGTGGGAACTTCACTTGATTCCCCCAAAACCTATAAGAGGGTACTTTTATTCTGCCCTTTGGATACACAGGAAGACTGAAACCCTTAAAGCTAAAATAATTAGCCCAAGGTCATACAGTGAGTAGTACAGTCAGGATTCTGGTTCCAGCAAGCAAGTTTTGAAGCCTGTGTTCTTAACCACTGCCCATGTGTGCTTGGGGAGTCCCAGAAACACAGTACTATTCAACATTCACCAAACTCCACATGGACTACTAGCTCTGGGTTATTTATAGTTTCAACATCAAACTCATTGACAAATCTGGGTCTTCAGGGGTACTGTGATGGAAAGCAGACAGATTCAGATCAATGTGGAGCAGGAGATGAGAGTGGTAGCCTTCCATCTGATTCCCAGCTTTATAGAACTCAATAGGGTCACCCATTCTGTTAGGAAGTCATTATTTGAGAAAGAAATGAAAACTTTTTTAAAATTGATGTTTATTAATCTTAATAACTTAGTACCCAGACTGCTACTAAGTTGTTAGGACATAAAGTCGTCTTAAGTCACTCGGACCCAGCTGCTTAATAAACGAAACTGTTGGGTTTTTCTTTTGGCCAATGAATGCCATGTAGATGATGTGAAAGTCTGGGAATGTCTATGCTAGCAAGATGCATTTTGCCATTGAGAGAACTCAGGAGGGTAAAGATGGAGAAGGCTTTCTAGTGCAGAGACTGAACTCTTGTTGGCCACTCTGGGAAAATCTCTTCCTGTCTCCATGCTGTGCATCGAGAATGTGCTCACACACACACACACACACAGAGTTCTCCTTTCCTTTGCACAGAAACTAATACACTGCGGCCCCAATCAGACAGTTGCCAAATCCCACTCGAGTTCCCTTTACTTCAATCTCTTGCCCTTTTTGGTCTATGTCAGAAAGCAAACTGCTTCCCTTTTACTACCTGAATTTAGTCCAGGTTCAAGTTGAAAATTTCCCACTGACATGCAATCTGCCCTTCAGTTCAGAGGTCACATTGTCAACTCAGACCCCAAATGCCACAGTGATAAGCAAACACAGGTATGACCACCCTCTCCCCCTTCTCCTCACTAGAGAGGACCTTATGCTAGTGCACCAAATTCTTAATAAATACACAGATGATTACACGACGGATGGGCCTGGTAGTATGGCAAAGGGGAAGACAGGGAGGGTGGGGGTGGTGGGACTGTCTGGCAGGGAAGTGGTCACTGGGTCTAGGGCCGCAGGCACACTTTCATTCTCTGTCTAATTTACTATAACAGGAAACTAGACGACAGGGGTGTGACAGAAACGTCTGGGTCAGGGGCTTTATTACTAACCAGACCCACTCTGGGCAAGTCACTTTTTTTTTTTTTTTGGTAGCTGCACCATATGGCCTGTAGGATCTTAGTTCCCCAAGCAGGGATTGAGCCTGTGCCCCCTATTTTAGGAGCTCAGAGTCTTAACAACTAGACCTCCAGGGAAGTCCCTGGACAAGTCAGTTTCTTCATCTGTAAGGGGACTGGTTTGTTCAGTGTTTGTCAAATTGGGGTGCCAGAGGCACATTCACCATCTGTGTGTACACTTGGAGTGACTGTCTTTCCTGGGTGCCAAGTTTATTCAATATATTTTGGGGCCCCATTCTTTTTACATGAAAGTATTTTATATCTTTGTTCAGAATGCAGAATTTACCTGGATTTTAATTATGGCAATTAAAAGATGCTTACTCCTTGGAAGGAAAGTTATGATCAACCTAGATAGCATATTCAAAAGCAGAGACATTATTTTGCCAACAAAGGTCCGTCTAGTCAAGGCTATGGTTTTTCCAGTAGTCATGTATGGATGGATGTGAGAGTTGGACTGTGAAGAAAGCTGAGCACCGAAGAATTGATGCTTTTGAACTGTGGTGTTGGAGAAGACTCTTGAGAGTCCCTTGGACTGCAAGGAGATCCAACCAGTCCATTCTAAAGGAGATCTGTCCTGGGTGTTCTTTGGAAGGAATGATGCTAAAGCTGAAACTCCAATACTTTGGCCACCTCATGTGAAGAGGTGACTCACTGGGAAAGACTCTGATGCTGGGAGGGATTGGGGGCAGGAGGAGAAGGGGACGACAGAAGATGAGATGGCTGGATGGCATCACCAACTCAATGGACAAGAGTTCAGGTGAACTCTGAGAGTTGGTGATGGACAGGGAGGCCTGCCGTGCTGCGATTCATGGGGTCACAAAGAGTCCAATAGGACTGAGCGACTGAACTGAACTGAACTGAACATTTCGGGAGCAATTACTGTGTGTCAAGTATAAATCTCTTTCTATGATACTCACAATTACCCAATGGGATATTATTATCTCCATTTATAGATTTTAAAAACTAGGGCAGAGAGATGAACTAATCTACCCAGTCACATGTTACTTAGCAATGATAAATGACTCCTCCCCACCCCCACAAAAAGATCTGGACCCATTGCAAGCTGCTTTGGATTCCCAGACCCCTGAGACTTCTCTGGTGAAGCCTGAAAAGCACAGGACAGAATGATCTCCAGAGTCCAGCTCAAGCAGTCCTAAATCAGTTTTAACTATATCAGTGGATTAAAGGTGTCCTCCGGGTGCCCCTGGCGGATGAAAGGGGCTGGGGAGGCTTTGCGGGGTTTCTGGGGGTTCAGGTGCTCCTACTTCGGCCGAGGGCGTCCTCTACCTAGACTGCCGCCTCCCTCACAGCCTGGTATTTCCAGCCGGCGTCCCTGGCACTTCCTCGTTCCCGCGCGCCCCAGGCTTAGCTTGCAACGCCCAGCTCCGGCGCTGCTCAGGCGGGAGGGGGCCAGAGGCGAGATGTCGCAACCCTCTCCCTCCCTCTTTCCCCGCCTTGGCATTCAGTCACCTCCCAGATGAGCCCGCTCGCAGAAGGCTGCGGGCCGCGGGGTGCCCGGCATGTCCCCTGAGTGCGCGCAGGCGGCGGGCACTGCGCCCGTGCGCATCCTGGAGCGGGCCAACCGCACCCGTTTCCCGTTCTTCTCCGATGTCAAGGGCGACCACCGGCTAGTGCTGAACGCTGTGGAGACCGTGGTGCTGGCACTCATTTTTGTGGTGTCGCTGCTGGGCAACGTGTGCGCCTTGGTGCTGATAGCGCGCCGACGGCGCCGCGGCACCACCGCCAGCCTGGTGCTGAATCTCTTCTGCGCGGACCTGCTCTTCACCAGCTCCATCCCGCTCGTGCTGGTTGTGCGCTGGACGGAGGCCTGGCTCCTGGGCCCGGTGGCCTGCCACCTGCTCTTTTACGTGATGACCCTGAGCGGCAGCGTCACCATCTTCACGCTGGCGGCAGTCAGCTTGGAGCGCGTGGTCTGCATCGTGCGCGTGCAGCGTGGCGCGCGGGGCCCAGGGCGGCGGGCGCGGCCGCGCTCCTCGCGCTGATCTGGGGCTACTCGACGATCACGGCGCTGCCCCTCTGCATCTTCTTCCGCGTCCTCCCGCAGCGGCTACCCGGCGCTGACCAGGTGAGCGCCGCGCTGTGCGCGCCGGGCAGGTGTCCAGGAAGGGCTGGTAGGGGGAATGCGACGGAGACGGTGATCTGGGATGATCATTAACAAAAACAACAAAACAGGAATAGGCCATTTGTTGCATTTAATAGTCGTGTCACCGTGCTCGGTACTGTTAAGTTTTATCTGTTAAATTTCGCTATGACCCTACGGTGTCGATTACATTAAACGCCCTCCAAAACGTTGTGAGTGGAGTCCCCAAAATGCTTGTAAGGTGCACTATTGCGAGGTTAATGGAGTAACGGGGGCTTAACGCTTAGACAGACGGAACTTGGCAGACTTGGAATGACTGATCACGTTATAGTAAATTCTGCTTTCTCGCAGTACGTATTATCACACGTATTTACAGATGAGGAAGCCAAGGTACGCAGAGAGTGAATGCCCAGAGTATCTCACCCTTAGTGCGAGGAGGAGCTGAGATCGTGCTCAGCAGATTCGGTGCAAGGTGAATGAGGGTCTTGCTTTGAGAATCTCGGGCATGTGTGTGTGGATAGGCTGGAGAGAAAGGGCCTTGGAGACCCAGAGACCCCAGACCTAGTGCTGCCTCTACAAGGGTTGTCACTTCCTCTCTGGAATCTCAGTTTTTCTAACTGCAAAACGGAAGGGATTAAACTAGACCGCAGGATCTTACCCTGGGAGCTTTGGATGAAGCGTGACTTCAGAGTATCCTGGGCGCCCGAAATATTCCGAAGATTCTCGAGGTTGAGCCCCTGAGCTTTACTCGGGTGGCGCACCCAGAGATGCCATTAGGATCTTTGTGGGATAGACCAAAGCTTTTGCTTTGTTCACGACATTGGCTCGAGTCTGCTTCCAGTCCCACGGTCCGGAATTGCGGGCGCGGGTCTGTTCTCCTTGCTGTGCTGCGGCGCGACTGCAGCAGGGCTTGCGCGCGCGGAGATTCAACTGGGACCTCAGACCTGGACAGAGGCCCGCGGTTCTGGCTGTTATCCCGGGGTCATGTTCTGTGGGCCTCTCCGGGAAGGCCAGGGACAGAGGTCTGTGAGCCCCACCGGAAGGGGCCTGGGGGGCGGGGGTGGAGGGGGAGTACTATTTCAGGTACACTCCTACTTAACCGGCAAATGACACTGGAAAACGAGGCTCTTGTCATCTCCCAGCCAACAACCCAGACTAAAACTGCTTGCTGACGTGGACACAGGGGTTGTTTGAGTCAGAAGGCCTTCGCACAGAGGCAGGACCTTCCGTGCCTTGCCACTCTGGATTTACCCCAGGTATGGCACCTCTGGAGGCTGGACCCTCTACAGCCCTTCTGGGATGGCGGGAGTTTTACCGTAAGATGCCTCTGTGGAGATTCGTGTTGGGGTGACCTTCCTTCAGTCCCTTTTGGGGCTGGGCACACAGACCCCTCTTATTATTTTAATGTAGAAACACCACTCTGGTCTTAAGAGCCTTTGGAGAGGGAGAGAGTGGGCCAGAAGATTAGGGATAGGTGAGCTGGCTGCGGGAGCCGTGTTCCCCAAGGCGGAACTTGTGATGAAACCCTGGGACAGACTTTTCCAGCCTTCCATCCTCTGTTGTTTTCCCTACCTGCCCCACACTCCCAACACACACATACTCACACCTCCCAACAAACAGAAAACTCCTGGTTCCTCAAGGGCTATGACCTGAACAGGTAGGAAACGTCTTACTTTATAGGTGGGTGGACTGAGGCTCTGCAGTTAAAGGAATCAATTGAGAAGAATGAGAATTGG
>SJXQ01009075.1:63415-86229 GCA_006408695.1 Aepyceros melampus
GGGGAGGGAGGGGGGATTAAAAAAAAAAGAGACAGAGAAGGATCTAGTCTAGACTGAACTGACACTCAAATTTAAAATTAGCAAAGACTTGTTTTCTCAATCCTCTACTCCCAACTTCCTGGCTCTGCCTGCCCCCTCCCACTTGGACACTAAATATGAAGGTTTTGGTTGGGGGACATTTTCCTACCCAAACCACCAGCTCAGAACTAACTAAACCCAGGCGCAGACTGGCTCCCTCCCCTCCAGAAGAACAGGCCAAGGAGACAGTGTCTCAGAGTTTTCTGCTTATCTGAGCTCCACCCCTGGTCAAACCCAGTCCCCAGGAACATGATTATCTTTGTCCATTTGGGCAGTGGGTCCCCAGCAGTCAAGGTGATTAGACTCTCGCAAACATAGATGAAATGGTAGACAGTCTAGAAAATGCTAGATAATTTGGTATTAGGAATGCAGATTTTGGAGTCAGATGATCTGAATTTGAATCCCATCCTTGCCATTTAGGAGCTGTGAGACAGAAGCAAGTGGTCTCATCTCTCTTATACCTCACTTTCCTCATTTGCAAAATGGGCACAGTAGCAATATTACCCTTATTAACATCGTGGTGACTATGTTTAGCAAATGAACTAACATCCGGCACAGACAGAGTTAAGCACTCAAGAGTTGCCAGCTATTATTAGTCTCCTTATCTTTGGTTATAAATATTTTAAATATTTTTCAAACAGTGTAATTCTTCTGATTGCTATAAAATAAAAGACTGACATTAAAAACAAACAAACAAAACACTGCCATTTTAGGAGAGTGGACACATCCTAGCAACTTAGCCATCTCAGCCAGGTCATCCCGGCCTGTTCCGAAAGGATTCCTGTCTGTGTGTGCTGTGGTCCTAGTGGGGCGTGACCCTCACTGGCAGGTAGGGAGGACTGTCCACCCTGGTCAGAGTATGCTGCCCATTTATTCTGCAAACATTTACTGAGCACCCCTCCCTCCTGCCCCTACCATGAGTCACATGATCAAGACACTGTCCTTCTCTCCAAGGAGGTGCAGGAGGTCACTCAGCTTCTGGTCTCAGACCCTGGCACAATTCGGTAACCCCACAGTAACCCCACGAGTTGGTGTTCTCATGTTTATTTTCTGAAGGAGAAGATCCCTACAGTCACAGGATGAACAAAGGATGGAACTGGAAGCTAGCCAGGGTCTGTCTGTCCCGCCAGGATCCTCTCCCATGAGTTCACACTTCCGGAGGAGCGCTTGGTCACACTGCTCTCTGCCCTGTCCCGGTTTCATTTCAGGCCAATTTCCCCATTGTGTCTCTACTGCGTGTGGACTGACTGAGGAGACAAGTTTGCTTACGTTGGCTAATGTTAAAGGATGCTTTTAAGATACAGGAAAGTAAGTCCATTTCTTGCATGGGTATGTTCTTTCTTCTCAGCTGGGGAGCTGAGAGGAGCGGAGATATATAACTAGGATGCCTAGTTTCTTAAAACAACCTTGAGGTCTTCCATCTTGTTTGAAGAGGTGGGGCAGGGAGAATTATTTACAAAGGGATCCCCAAGGGTGTTCCAGGAAGAGTCATTAGAGAAGCTGACAAGAAACAGCTGAAATCAGGTGGCCTTTGCAGATGAGTCAGCTGGTGGGGGGAGGGGTCAGCTCTTGAGCAGTGCTTGTAGACAGATGTCCCCCACTCTCAGGGGAGTCTTCCTGGAAAGCCATGAGTGCCATGAGAACTGGAGGGACATTACAGGTAGAAGAAACAGCCTACGTGTTTGCATGAGATGTAGCTGGAAGGGTTGGTGGAGGCCAACTAGAGAAGGGCCAGGTACATACCCTTTAGGGCACTGGGACTTAAAAGGTGAGAGATGACTGGGTCTTGGAGGGCAATGAGAAAGAGCTTGTGGTGAGTTGGACAGCTGTTAAGGCAGAACCTAGGAGTTCCCTCTGAGTAGAGAGAGAAGGTGGAAGGGCAGCTCTCGGGGATCTGACAGCTTGGAAAATGGAGGCTCTGTGCCTGGATACTGTGATGCAGGAGGTGGAATCGTTGGGGTGTGACACTGGAGGCTAGGTGTGCTGTGAAGCATCCTATAGAGATGCTCTTGGGGTGGGGAGGCCAGTCTGGGGTTCAGCAGAAGACTGGGCTGGAAAGAGTAGATGGCAGCATCTGCAAAAAGCCACTGCGAAGTGGATGAGACTGCCAGGGGGAGATGGAGACTGGGACAGAAATACAGGTCACCCCCAAGCACATTTCACACTATTGTACCTGGCCTCCCACCTGCATCCTTTCTGACTGGGACAGGGAGCTCCAGCCTCCTTGTTCTCTTGGCCAAGGCCCCATCCTCACAGGCACAGTTGACACTGCCCCTGCTGGGTGCTGCTTTCTCGGTCACTCCACCATCCCATCACTGCTGGCTCTCTGGGTACTTCTAGTTCACTGTTCTGTACTGAAGTTTCCAGTGCTCTTCTCCCTCCCTGGCTGCACCGCAGCCTCCTGGCCCGTTCCCTCTGTGGCCTCTCAGGGGCTCAGCCACGGTGGCTTGAGTCAGCGAGTGGTTGGACAGATAGATTCCAGGACACCATCACCAGCTAAGCCAACTCTGCTTGTGTGGCTCAGTAGGGAAGTAGAGCCAGTGCTTTCTTGTTCTCTTGGCCAAGGCCCCATCCTCACAGGCACAGTTGACACTGCCCCTGCTGGGTGCTGCTTTCTCGGTCACTCCACCATCCCATCACTGCTGGCTCTCTGGGTACTTCTAGTTCACTGTTCTGTACTGAAGTTTCCAGTGCTCTTCTCCCTCCCTGGCTGCACCGCAGCCTCCTGGCCCGTTCCCTCTGTGGCCTCTCAGGGGCTCAGCCACGGTGGCTTGAGTCAGCGAGTGGTTGGACAGATAGATTCCAGGACACCATCACCAGCTAAGCCAACTCTGCTTGTGTGGCTCAGTAGGGAAGTAGACCCAGTGCTTCTGGTTTTCAAATTTCCTTCTTAAATTCAGAAAACATTTTAAGTGTGCAGAAAAATTACAGACAATATGCTCATGCTCACACCCCAATCTTCCAGATTTGACTAGCCTCCTGGCCCGTTCCCTCTGTGGCCTCTCAGGGGCTCAGCCACGGTGGCTTGAGTCAGCGAGTGGTTGGACAGATAGATTCCAGGACACCATCACCAGCTAAGCCAACTCTGCTTGTGTGGCTCAGTAGGGAAGTAGAGCCAGTGCTTTTGGTTTTCAAATTTCCTTCTTAAATTCAGAAAACATTTTAAGTGTGCAGAAAAATTACAGACAATATTCTCATGCTCACACCCCAATCTTCCAGATTTGACTGACTGCCAAACTCCTTCTACAAGTCACAGCCTATGAGAATACCTAGAAGCAAAATGACTTACGTCTAATGGACTTTCCCACAGAAACAAACTTATAACACCATGTTAGGTCTTGGACTGTGAGCCTGGTGCCTGTTTTTTTTTTTTTTTTTGAAATGATGATAAATACTGCATTTAACCAATGATACCATATAAAGCTTTCTAGAGTACATGTAATTAGTCATTAACTTCACTCAAGCCACCCTCACTGTCTCTTAGTTCGTGGATGAGGGTGCCTCGCAGATTTCTTATCTTACTTCCTTACACATTCCTATCTGGAATGAGAGCCACAAATCAAAAAGTCAAAGCATCTTCATCAGTGTCACGGAATTTGAGAGTCTTCTTGGGTTCGTTGTGTTTGTTGAAAAAAATAGCTGTTTAGGTTTCTCAGCTATCGTGGTAATTTGTGTTTCATATGTTCTCATTATTTCTCTTAAAAATAAACTTTTACTGCCATTTTTTCCCTCTTATAAGAGTCACATAGACACATTATAGAAAATTTAGAAAATTCACATAAGTCAAAAGAGTAAATATAACTTGAGTCCCGCCTAGAAATAGACACTGTTAATTTTCTGGAGTGTATCCTTCCAGTCTTCCCCCCCCCCCACATGCCTATTTTAATGAGCACAAGAAAATGATGGAAGCATCATTGTGCTACAAATGCCCACTGAGTCACTCAGTGATGGGCAGCCTTCATCTGTCTTTTCTGAGCATTTCTTAAGATCTTTCACCTTCCAATCACTGAGCATCATTATTAGCAAAATATTAAAATTTACCTGGTACTCATTTGTGCAAGAAAATCTGAAGGAAAATTTCTCAGTATTTTGAATCATGGGGGTTTACATACTTGACATATACCATTCCTGCATCAGTGTCTGTGTGCTTGGGTTTTTTGGTCTTTTTTATTTTTAATTGGGTTTCCAGTCTTTTCTATGCTTCTTTGTGTGGGTGTGTGGGTAGATACCTGTACATTCCCACCTATACATTTTCCTCAACATGAGGCTGATACAGACATATTATTTAAAGATCTATATTTTCCCCCTAATTTAGAGGGAACACCGTGTTCTATCATTACACATTCTTCTACAAAATCTTTTTAAGCCTGGAGAAAGTAGGGCAGCCATTCTGGAGAAGGTTTTTGGAAAGAGTTTGAGGTCCCTCGGGGGTTTTAAGAAATGATTCTGGGGTCATCTGTTTCTCTGTACATTTTCCCATTGCAAGTGTAAGAATTAGAGACTAAGTCCCACTCAGGGCTGGAATCTGTTTCTCCTAATTGCCGCTTCATCATATCTGCTGATATGTGTTGCCCACCGATGTACCCGGAGTGAGGGGTCCCTGGTGGGTGGAGGTCTGAGTACAAGCAAAGGTTGCATGGATTTCCCAAAGAACCATGGTCACTGCACTGCCAACATTCAGAAGATCTGTGAGAGACACAGATTTCTTTCCAACTACCAAAATGTAGACAGCTCTAATAAACTTTCTTCCATCAGGTGTGCACAGTAGGGTGAGGATAGAATAACAAGTTTCTAGAATATTCAGTGCATTTGCAAGCCATCTGAATCAAATAGGAAAAGGAAGCGACATTCTCACCCCAACTGCATCTCAAGGTACAAAGTGCTAGTCACTCAGTCATGTCTGACTCTTTGTGATCCCATGGACTGTAGCTCTCCAGGCTCCTCTGTCCATGGGATTTCCCAGGCAAGAATATTGGAGTGAGTTGCCATTCCCTTCTCCAGGGGATCTTACCAACCCAAGTATCAAACCCGGGACTCCTGCATGGCAGGCAGATTCTTTACCATCTGAGCCACCAGGGAAGCCCAACTTACGGCATAAATGTAACTAAATCATTCTTCCCTGCCTGACTGGCCTTAGAGTTTTCTTGGTAGATCCCAGATATCCTTTATAACCACCCAGCTCTTTGGAGACGATTAAAAAGGACTATATCTTTAGTGTTTTAGACTAATATTTTAGGAGAATGTTTCTAAGCCTTAGTTCCCTCCTCAGTGTATTTGGGGAAAGTAACTACGCACTTCAAAAATGATGCACGGGGATAATCCAGAGAGATGGTGTGCGGCGGGAGGCGGGGATCGGGATTGGGAGTTCATGTACACTCGTGGCTGATTCATGTCAGCGTATAGCAAAATGAATACAGTATTGTAAAGCAAAACAAACTAAAAAATAAAAATTAATTTTAAAAAAAGGCTGTATTGAACATTCAATAAGATAATGTGTGTAAAGTGTTTCCTGGCCAAGAATAAATGCTCACTGAATTTCAGATGTTACTATTGTTTGTTAATACCGAACAGGAAAAGGGGTGATTATTTGATTGTATTTTGAGTTCAACTACACAATTTTGATACACGTTGCTGCTGCTGCTGCTAAGTCGCTTCAGTCGCGTCCAACTCTGTGTGACCCCATAGACGGCAGCCCCCCAGGCTCCTTGATGCACGGGGATAATCCAGAGAGATGGTGTGGGGCGGGAGGCGGGGATCGGGATTGGGAGTTCATGTACACTCGTGGCTGATTCATGTCAACGTATAGCAAAATGAATACAGTATTGTAAAGCAAAACAAACTAAAAAATAAAAATTAATTTTAAAAAAGGCTGTATTGAACATTCAATAAGATAATGTGTGTAAAGTGTTTCCTGGCCAAGAATAAATGCTCACTGAATTTCAGATGTTACTATTGTTTGTTAATACCGAACAGGAAAAGGGGTGATTATTTGATTGTATTTTGAGTTCAACTACACAATTTTGATACACGTTGCTGCTGCTGCTGCTAAGTCACTTCAGTCGCGTCCAACTCTGTGCGACCCCATAGACGGCAGCCCCCCAGGCTCCCCTGTCCCTGGGATTCTCCAGGCAAGAACACTGGAGTGGGTTGCCATTTCCTTCTCCAATGCATGAAAGTGAAAAGTGAAAGTGAAGTCGCTCAGTCGTGTCCCACTCTTGGCAACCCCATGGACTGTAGCTCTCCAGGCTCCTCTGTCTATGGGATTTCCCAGGCAAGAACACTGGAGTGGGCTGCCATTTCCTTCTTCAGGGAATCTTCCTGACTCAAGGACCAGTGTCTCCTGCATTGCAGGCAGCTTCTTTACCACTGAGCCACCAGGGAAACCCTTTTCTTAGAATAGCATTCAGTAAATATTGGTCAAATGAATGAATGATGGTGTGGTTGATGATGTTGCATTTGGACACTGATTAAGATGCCCTGTCCGCCAAAAATCAATAATGTGGTCTTTTTACAGAGAATGTGTTCTTCAAAATCTATTCTATGTGTTTGAAAGTGTGTAGGGCTCTTGTTTTCTAAATAGTTTTATCCTATAGTCAAGCAGCTGGTGGAGCTTTGTGTTTGGGAGGATAGATAGATAGATAGAAGTCTTTTCCTTAACCTATTTATTCATTGGAAGAAATTATTGTAGCAGCTCTTAGTAACTATTCAGTAAGTTCCCAACAGGTTTTGGGGCTTGTAATTGGTGTCAAACAATTGAATTAAACACAACATAGTGACAAACCTACACACTCTTCCATCCCATCTCAGTGGTTTTACATCTTTAACTGATGTCTGCGGCTGCACCTTTGCTCCAAGCCTGTTGGGTGCTTCCCTGCAGGAGAGGAACACAAGGACAGAGTTCCCAAGTCTGGGCTCCAGCACTGCTATGGAGTAAATCATGGCTGCCTTGATGCAGCTTGACACAGTTCAGACATTGAACATCCCCCAAACGAACACTTAATGCCCTAATGGAGGCCGTGTTGCCTTCAGCAGTGTGACTATACTGAAGCCTCGCTCCTGGTTTTATATGTTTGCTGTAGCACATCTCTTCCAAGCTATGTAAACTTTCAGGGGTCAGATTTTTCTCCTGTAAAATGAAGGATTTGGAAGAGAAACCTCAATGGTTCTTTGCAGCTCAGTCCAAGGAAGTAGAGCACTGAATCCGGGATCACGCCTTTGGACATGATCCGTGTGATGGAGCTATGATCCAAAATCACGCCTAGGTCTCCCCAGCCTTTGGCCCCTGAGGCACATATGCCTCCACTGGAGAATGGGAATAATAATCACGGTGATTCTGAGGGTTTGAGGCAAATGACTTGTAAGTGGGATTGTGTGGGCAGTAGAAGGGATTCTAGGGTTTCTTGTCATACCAGCTGTGTGACATCAAAACACAACAGCATGAGTGCCAGATAACCTCACCTGGGCTCGAGCTAAAGGCCAAGTAAGAATCCCACGTTAAATGACCTTCTCTTCCTTTTTGTATGTAGGAAATTTTGATTTGCACGCTGTCTTGGCCCAGTATTGGCGGAGAAATCACCTGGGATGTGTCATTTGCCATTTTCAACTTCTTGGTACCAGGACTGCTTATTGTGATCAGTTACTCCAAAATTTTACAGGTACGTTTGCTTCAAGCCCAGTGGCTAACGTCATTTGGGTTCAGATGGAATCTTAGCGTTTCTGGGTCAGAAGTTACCTTAGAATTCACATCAGCCCAATCCTGGCTCACTCCCCAGATCCATCCCTCTAAGGGACAAAAGTTTGGTATTTTTAAAAAGTTTTATCGTTGTGATTGTTATAATTATTGTTTTTGCTGATCACTAAGGTAATACAACTCATTATAAAAAATTAAAGACAGAAATATGTAACACAGATAGTAAATACAATCTTGTCTACCCCCTTTGTTGGCAGTTTAAAGAATATTTTTTTCAGGTTATATTTTATACATTTATATACATACATACTTATATGCAATGTGAATATGTATATGTACATGTGTGTATATAAACACACACACACATATGTGTGTATATATATACTGAACCATATAAAATGGCCAATATTAAGTATCAACTATTTCCATGGTTCAACCATTTTATTTTCAGATTTGAGATAATGCTTTCTACTTTGTAACTTCCTTTTTCTGATTAGGACTATATCGTGACATCTTTCTGTATCAGTTCCTGTATCTCTGCCTCATTATTTGCGATGACTTCATGGTCCTCCATCATACAGATGTGACATAATTTATTTTATGAGCTTTTGAGTTGGGTTGTGTCCATTGTTTCCCTGTCACAAACAGCGATGTGGCAATAAAGAATGTACACTTTTAAAAACTTTTATTGAAGTACAGTATAAATACAGAAAGTGTACCCACACAGCTCACACGCTGACCACACTCCTAGAAGCAGCTCCCAGAAGCTGAACCTCACCAGAAGCCCTCCTGTCTCCGTCCATTGCTCGCCTTCACACCCAGGGCTTGTGCCTTTCATAAGGGCACTGAAACAGGAAATGATTTCCTCCTTCAAGTGTGACTATGTACAGGGATGTAAAAAAGACCTGCCAGCCTGCTTCTCTCTTACCCCTTGAGGCAGCATATTTGCATATGAGATGCTGGCCCAGGCAAAGGCAGCGGTCTGCCTGTGTTCACGCTCGCTTTAGAAGGTTTAATACAAAACCTCTGCGTCCTCTCCAATGTTTACAGTTGTTGAATCTTGGTTTTATAGCATATGGTGGGTCATATGGTAAACGAGCATACTGAAGTGGGGCCCTTAGGTCCTGCTTGCTGTCTGGCCACTTTTACGGCCCTTTCTTTGTAGCTAAAGATCTGTGACCTGCTTAGAGGTTTAGAACCCCAAACCGAGCCATCTTCCATCTGAGTCTTGTAGTTCTTGGATTCTATGAGAGATGACCACCATGTTCATCCCGAGGCTCTTCCCCACCAGTTGACTTGTGACCCATTTAAGTGACGCCCCACCTGCGGCTTGTTCAAGGGTGTGAGGCAAATTCAAGCCTGGCCCTGAGGTCTACAAGGTACTTACAGTGGGAGTCTGGCATGTAGAAATGCTCTGTGAGCTTTAGTACTATCATCATGTTAAAAGAAAAAAGCGAGGGAAAAAAGAGAAATGTAGATTGAAGTTTCTTTTAGGGTTCATTTATTTACTTATTTTTGGCTGCACTGGCTCTTTGTTGCTGCGCTCCAGCTTTCTCTAGTTATGGTGAGCGGGGGCTACCGTTTGTTGTTGTGGCGTGCAGGCTTCCCACGGAGGCGGCTTCTCCTGTTGCAAAGCATGAGCTCTGGGCATGTGGGCTCCATAGCTGTGATGCGTGGGCTTAGTCGCTGCACGGCACGTTGGATCTTCTGGGACCAGGGATCGAACTTGTGTCCCCTGCATTGGCAGGCAGACTCGTAACCACTAGACCACCAGGGAAGCCCTATAGAATGAATTTATTAAAAAAAAAATTTTTTTTTTAAACAAGTGGTGTTTACATGTGTCAGGAACTCATGTACTCCTAACCAGAATTACTAATGAGGAAACGTAGGCATAGAGAAGTTAAGTAATTTATGAAAGCTCACACAGCTCATAAGCAGCCGTATCATGATATAAACCTAGGCAGTCTGGTTCCAGAGTTCCAACACTTTAATTCTTTAAAACATTTGCCAAGGATCTGCTGTGTGAAATGTCAGTGTTGGGGTGGAGATTGGTCAAGAGCAGGTCACAATCTAGAAGGAGTTTTAACACAAGAAAAGGAAGGGGGAGACACAATTATCACTGCTATTCAATGCAGTGAAACCCATGGTGAGGCTTTGTGTGAAAACACTTGGCAAATTGTTAAAAGAGAAAAAAGAGAGGAAAAGGAGAAAAGCAAAGGGCTGTAAAAGCCAAAAGGACGTAAAAGAAGGAGACCTGAAAGTGTTGTTTTAATAACCAGTCCTGAATCTGCCCCTTACTTGCTGTGTGGCCTCAGCAAGTTACTTACCTTCTCCGAACCTCAGTTCCCTCGTCTGCAAAATAATGATCAAAAGTCCAATAGTTTAAGATTTTTGTGAGAGACATAGGAGTTACCCATGGTGCGACTGTGGTGAGTGTCACACCTGCCTGTGCAGGGGATGAAGAAATTACTGCTGCTGTTAATTGTTAGGCAAGGCTGCACCTCTCATCCTCTCACAGCATGCTGAGAGGAGGTACCACTGAGATTTTTGAGAGAAGGAACAGCAGGGCCCAGATTTGGGGCAAGGCAGGAACTAGGACCTGGTGGTGGGGCAGGGCTGGTTGGTTGGCTGGGGGAGGGCTGGGCAGACGCAGGCAGGGGCATCCATGTCTCCTGCTTGGGCGGTCCCACCCCTGAGCCCCGAAGAGGCTGAGAGGGCTCTGATCTGCCTCTATTCACTTGTGCCTCACACTACTCAGCCGCCTTCTGAAGAAGGATGACTTCTTCTCTGGAAGGGTTTCCCACCCCCTCCATCTTCTCCTCATGCCAGGGCTCACCTGGAAATATCCCTGAGCCCTGAGGAGCTGGAGGAGGGGTCTTCTTATCCATCCACATGTAACTGCAATTCCAGACACTGCGCATAGAAACCCACGGCCAGCCTTCCGTTCTTCCCATCACAGATCCCAGGACGGCTCCTGGATGAATCAGATTGTCCGCTGTGACTCACAGTTATGAAACGGTGTTCCGAGCAATGAGTCAAAGATGGGATTTAGATCCCATCACTTCCCTCACACACTCAGGAAAAGCTAAAACTCTGTGCTCAAGGCCCCGTGTGATCTGGCCCTTGCCTGCCCCCTCACCTGTCCTCTCCCCCTCATCTCCCTTGTGTCTTTAGGGCTGTCCCTCACAGATGCCAACACACTCTGCCTCAGGGCCTTTGCACCTGCCATTCCTCTCCTGGATCTCTACCCCCAGGCTTCTGTGTGGGCCACGTTCTCACTTCATTTAGATCTCTGCTCAAGAGACTCTTCTCCAGAGAGTCCCCCTCATTCTCTAGTCCCTCACCCGGATCTCTTTTCAAAGCACTTCCAACCATGTCATATTCCATATCTGCATTGTTACTGGTTTATCATCTGTCTTGCCCCCTAGAATGCAAGCTCTCCAAAGGCAGAGACTTCATTGTGTTTACTGCCTAGTCCTGTTCTTAAAACAGAGCCTGGATTATTCATTGTGGGGGATCAATAAACCCTTACTGAATGAGTAAGAAACAAACTTGGATCACCCTGAAAGGGCCAACAGCATCTTCTTCTTTGGGGCAGTGGGAAAAACCACAGGACAAAGAGTCATAAAATACCGATTCTAGTCCAAGCTTTATTACTGCATGACCTTAGAAAAGTCACTTGATGAATGTGGGCCTCAGTTTTCCCTGGAGCCAAATGGGTCCCAGTGCATTGTTTAACACAATAAAATGAGAGTGCAGACATTATGTTTCGAAAGAGTTAAATGTGGTTTTGAAAATCACAACATCCATGCAAATATAAGACTTTCAGAAAAATTAATTACTTTCTACTCCACTGGTAAAACTGACTATTGCCCCTTTCCCAGAAGGACTATGACATTTGTCCTCATTTTGCACCTGTGGGTAACTTGGAAGCAGATGAGCTTCTGGGTGGAGAACCCAGGCAGAGCCTCCTAGCTTGCATCTCTCTCTCCTTCTGAAGATATTCAGAGCTGAGAGACTGAATCAGCCTTCTTGCCAAGCTTTTTCTGTCAAGAGTGTAACTCTGGAAAATCAATTGAATATCAATGTTAATTAGCTATATTTATAGAGACACAATTAGCATATCATTTGGAGCCACAGGACAGGTAACTTTCCCAGCAGCCCCACCTCACACCTGTCACTTCTTCTAACTCTTCACTCTAACTCAAGCACTGTCTCGAGGCCTGAGAGGTGTTGCTCTTTTTTTTTTTTTAATTAATTAATTTGGTTATGCTGGGTCTTCATTGCTGTGGGCTTTTCTCAAGTTTCAGACAGTAGGGCTATTCTTCAGCAGAAGGCAATGGCACCCCACTCCAGTACTCTTGCCTGGAAAATCCCATGGATGGCGGAGCCTGGTGGGCTGACATCTATGGGGTCGCACAGAGTCGGACACGACTGAAGCGACTTAGCAGCAGCAGCAGCAGCAGCAGCAGGGCTATTCTTCAGCTGCAGCGCCAGGCTTCTCATTATGGCGGCTTCTCCTGCTGTGAGTTCTAGGATGTGTGGACCTCAATAGCTGTGGCTCCCAGGTTCCAGAGCAGAGGCTCAATAGTTGCAGCACACGGGCCTGGTTGCTCTGCAGCATGTGGGATCTTCCTGGATCAGGATTGTATCTCCTGCATTGGCAGGCGGGTTCTTCCCCAGTGAGCCACCAGGGAAGCCCAAGGTGTCTGTTTCAAATCACCCTGACTTCTATTCCTCACAAGCAGTGAGAAGTGTTCTAAAATGTTCTCTAGAACTCCATGCGATGTTAAATGTTAGGAAGGGTTCCACGATCTTAGAAAATGCTGGATTAATCAAGGTTAAGAAAATGCTGGATTAATCAAGGTTAAGAAAATGCTGGATTAATCAAGGTTAAGAAATGCTGGGTTAATCAAGGTTAAGTGGGCTTCTTTGCTGCAGGCCTTTTCAGAGCCTTCATTATGCTAACAAACTTTGAGAATCTCCAACTCCAGAACAGAGTAGGGAGCACTGCCAAATCTGACTGCAGACTCCCTTTTCCCCACAGAGCTCTCTCTGGGCTGGTGCTCCATGGACTCTCCTTTGAGAACAGCTGCTTTCAAGTCCTGGCTTGGGTTGCTGGCTTGCCCTGGCTGAGCACTGAGAGCAAGCTTAATCCAGGCTCTTTATTTCCAGGGCTGCTCCCACTGCTCAGGGCGATGGCCTTTTCCACGCTCTGCCTCCCCAGATTCCTCTTTCCTCCTGACTCAGCCGTACTCTTCATCTCCAGTGGCTTTTTCCAATCAACAGTTTCCCAGGGTAATAGTCTCCAGGCCACTCCCCAGTGCCTTTGATCAGGCTGACCTTGCTCACGGGTGGGGCTTGGTTTATACTGTCACCCCGAAACCATCACCATGGAAAGATGAGACGCCTCCAGGATTTGTGGGACAGCTTGTAGGTTTGTTGGTCCCCCTCCCTTCCCTCCTATACTCCCTGCACCAAACACTGGAGTGGAAGTGCAGAATGGGCAGGGTAACGTGCTGCCCACAGAGTAGGGGCTTAATAAAATATATGCTGAAGAGAGAGTGAGTGTCTGGCCTGAAGTTGGAAAACCTTTATCTAGCTCAGGGCTTAGAAGAGAAAGGAAATCCCTTTCAGCTAAAGGTGAAGGTGTTAAGTAGTAAGCACATGGCCCTTCCTTTCCCCATGCTTGGCCCTCATTCCCTAGCTTCGGGGCCTGCTGGCCTGTGCTGGAAGAAGAGGTGGGCCCTCTGGAAAGATAGAGTCTGTTGTCTAATGATCAGGAGGGTGTGGATTGACCAAGGAACCCCCAGAGGAGACCCAAGGGGCTGGCGCTGGGTCACTGGGAGTGACCACCCCCACACTCACCTGTCTGCAGCCGTGGTCTTGGTGGCGTGGGGTGGGGAGAAGCTTCGCTCAATCATGGCCTTCAGATGCTCAGTGAATGCGAAGGTGGCAAGTCAGACACTTTAAAAGTGACTCTTCAAAGGACTGGAGGAAACCCCCAAGCCTATTGTCCTAGATGCGTAGTTCTCATATTTTAGAGATTGCGAAGCATCTAGGGAATTAATGAACAGTGCGCATTCCTGAGGCCACTCAGATCCACAGAATTGGTGGCTGAAGGGGGGCCCACGTGTGTGCATTGTATTAAGTGCCAGTGACCCTGATGGGGGTGGCTGTGGGCCACATTCCTGGGAGCTCTGTCCTCTGTTCTGGAAGCTGCAGGATGTCCTGGGCAGTGAAGAGCCTTCTCCCTGAGGTGTGTTTCTCCACCTTGACTGTGAGACCGTGAGCAAGTCACTTTACCTTTCAGGGCCTCGTCTCTTGTCCCCCAAATAACAGAACATACCTGAGAGGCTCGTTTTAAGGATTAAAGTTAATCCTCAGAAGTTAATCGAGCATTTAATTTGATCTAAAAGTACATAAAGCATTTAGTGCGATGCTTTAAACCCTGAATGAGAGTTGGTTAGTCATGTCATCTAAAGTAGGGAAGGGAGCAGAGGAGGAGCCACATTTGATTATAATGGGCCCATTTTCCTCTCGCTCCCTCAAAGCTGTGGGAACTGTGGATGGAAGGAAATGGTAGCATCAGTCGGTGCTATAAAAAGAGCCAGCCACATATTCACTTGGCTCATGAGTCAGTCCGTTTTGCTGTCTGCTCATAGTCATTGTCAGGCCCTTGCCAGAGCTCTGGACCACAGAAGCCACAGGACTGCCCAGCCCCCAGGGAGCTGCAGCCTGTGGGACTCAGAGGTAAGAATGATGCTTCAACATCTACCAGAGAATATGTGGCAAGTGCCACGTGAGCACCTGAAACAAAGCGCTACAGGATGCCAACGGGAGGTGAACCAGGATGTTCCCAGCATTAGAGCTTGGAGTTACAGGCTGGACAGAAGCTGCTACTGTTGGAGATATTAGAGGGTGGGAAGGAATTAGTTTAAGCATGGACAGACTGCCAAGGTTTGAAGTCCAGCTCTGCAGCTGCTTAGCTGGGTACTGTTGGGCAATCTCCTTAACCTCTTTGAGCCTCAGTTTCCTCCTCTGTAAAATGGGGATCATCAAAGTACGTAAGTCACAGAATCATTGGGAGAATTTAAAGAGATAAGCCAAGTGATATGCACAGAGGCTTGGCACATAAGAAGTGCTCGATAAATATGAACTTTCATTTACATCATTTACTCAAAAAACTTCTAGGGAATTCCCTGGTGGTCCAGTGGTTACTCTGTGCTTTCACTGCCAAGGGCCCAGGTTCAGTCCCTGGTCAGGGAACTAAGATCCAGCAAGCCACATGATTTGGCACACACACACAAAAAATCTGAAAGACACTGCACCAAGGACTCCATCCTACTTGGCCGAGTCATGTGGGCAGCACGAGCAACGAGGCTGCTGCTGGAATCATCCTTGTGTGCCCACCAGGCTGCACTTAGGCTATTCAGAGGTGGCACCATTTTGCCTGCAGCCCTTCCACCTGCCCTTGGGCAGCTGTTCCCCTCCCAGGTCTACCATCCAAGATCTCAGATTAACCAGTTTTCACCTGAACACATATTCTAATTTTGATTTACATAGCACCTCCCAGCTTGGATGTGCCAAGATGAGTTCTAGCATGTGGGTCTGAGATGGTGGGTCACATCTCCTGAGCAGCAGCCCCACTGCAGAGCACAAGAGCCAGGAGGAAGGCAGCCCTGTTGGAGCCGTTTATGATATCACTAACGATATCCCTGATCTTCAGGTCAACGGAGCTGGATTTTCCCAGATGGTGGCTTTAGCCATTTAGCATTGGTGGAGTGAACTTCAACAAGCTACTCAAATTTCTTGAAATGAAGAAATTCAGTTTCCTCATCTCTGAAGTGAAGATAATAATAATAGTAGTACAAATCCAAAGAGCAGTTGTGACGATGAAATGTGATAATTTATAAATTAAATGCATAGTACCGTGCCTGGCACACAGGGAGCCTTCCATAAAGCTTGGTGATCACAATTCCTGTTAGTCATGGTGGGAAGGAAGGGGTTCTGTCCATTCAGTGTCTGTTGCCCAGACCAAAACTACTGCACAGAAGCAATTGCATGTAACCATAAGACAATTAAAATGGCTATCCTTTAGCTGAGGAGGGCGCCACAATCCACTCCACTATTCTTGCGTGGAGAAACCCAGGGACAGAGGAGACTGGAGGGCTGTAGTCCACAGAATTTCATAGAGTCAGACACAACTGAAGCGATTTAGCGTGGCACAGCATGTCCTTTAGCTAGTTAGAAGCATTCTAAAGAGGATATTTTAAGTCATTCAGATCTTAGAGTTAATCTGGCCCCAAATTTGAATGAATCTAATTCCTTTCTAATTGTTTCACTTCTTGAGATTCAAGAATCTTAGGGCAATGGTCCTAGGAAGGCCAGGGCAGAGCTAACGATAAGACTTTTGGCTATTAAAATGTCCAGACATGTAAGCACTCTTTGTGTGGCCAGAAGACTGCTCCTGAAGGAAAAGCGGAAGGACACAGGGCCAGACTAAGCAAAGGAAAGTTAGCAAGCACCACAAATGTGGTAAGACATCCAGGGTTGGATCTCTTCCCTAGGACAGAGGTCGTAGACTGGGACAGAGCATGTCAGGCTAGTAGGTCCAGGGCTTCACTGGGCTAACTGTGCACCAGCCTACCCCCCGCTCCCACCCCCAGCCTCTGCTCTCAGCCCCCACCTCTTGGCACCCCTAAAGCTGAGCAAGTGATACGGGAGGGCAGGCCTCCTGCTTTCTGGCTGTACTTAGAGGAAAACTAGAAATAGGTGGAAGGGCAGGGCTCTGTAAGTATGCCCAGGGCCGCCTGAGCCTGAGTACTGACTGGGCTCTTTGGAACCTCTCGGGAGGCCAGGCCAGCCCACCACCCTGTGCCTGGAAGACACAGTTAAACGGCAGCCGCACCTCCCTCTCAGGGACCCAGCTTCTGTAGGGTTTTTGCTCCCTGACATGAATAGTTCCACAGCTCCTGTTTTCAAAGTACTTTGGCTAACTCCTCTCTCGGGGGGCCTGTTGCCCCACCTGTAGGATGAAGGGTTGGGTAGGCCTTGGCTACTCAGAGGGCGGTCCTTGCAAAGTCAGGATCTACATTCAGACAAAGCAGAGCTGAAGCCTCACCGGCAGAGTGAAGTCTGAGCAGGCCCACCCAGCGCCAGTCCTCTGGTTCGGAGATGTTATGAAACATGTGTCTCTTCCAAAAATACTAGTTTTACATGGGACAGTGGGATGAAAGGACATGCGGGGCTTTATTTTAATCTGGTCAGCTTGCCTTAGTTGATGGACCATTTCCACATGCAAGGCTGCCCACTGCCAACCAGTAACCAGCTCTCTGACCGACACAGAAGCAAAACCCTCTAACTGAACAGAACAGACTGGATAGAAGACCCAGACAGCAGTGCCTGCAAGGGCTCCTGACAGAAGAGTCCAGAATGCCCTCTGAACCCATATCACCAGAGTAGCTTGCTTGCCTGCAATCCCTCTGCTCTAAAGCTGACCCTGCTCGTTAGTACAAAATATTAGAGGTCCTTGCAATTCCACTCTTGGGAATTTATTCTACTGATGTGTGCATCTCGGTGTGCAAAGACATGTACAAAGATATTCATCCTACCTGTTGTCATCTCTCACCTGGGAGTACAAACAGGAAACGGTTTCAGTTTTTCAACACATGTCACTAGCAGTGATCTGACCAGTTCCTCTTTCTTACTGGGAACAGGAATCTCTAAGGACACCTCAATCTGATTTCAGAACTTTCTAGTCACTTTTTTGGATATGCCTGCTTGTTTCAAACAATGTATCTGAGGGGCAGTTTAAAGCTTCCCCATCTCTAGAGCACAGAACGGGAATTGGGGGGTGGGTGTGTGAAAGGGGGAAGGAAGGGCTGTTCTGTCAGTGACTCCCATTTCCCTCACAGACAAGGAACCTGCCTGCTTGCCCATGTGAGGGGATTGTCTCTCTCTGCTGGCGGCTTCCTCTGGTCTCCATATAGCTGCTGGTGGTGCCAACAGACCTTCGTGATTGGGAGATGGTTCCCAAACAGCTTGTACCTTTGAGCACATACTGATTTTATATAATTACTTAACACTTCCAGAAAAAGAAATAATGGGAGAGATGTGTATCTTTATCTGTTTGGGCTGACATAACAAAATACCAGACTGGGTGGCTTATAAACAATACCCCCCAACCCCCACCAAATGTATTTCTCCATTTCTGGAGGCTGGAAGTCCAAGGTCAGGATCCAGCATGGTGGGATCCTGATGAGAGCGCTTTTCTGGGTTGCAGACTGACTTCTCTCTGTCTTCACAGGGTAGAAGGGCCGAAGGAGCACGCTGGGGTCTCTCATAAGGGCACCACTAATTCCCTGATGAGGGCTTCTTCCCTTAACCTAACTGGGGCAGCTCCTAATAACAGCTCTTCATAACATAGCCTTGGGGGTTAGCTTTCAACACATGGACTTGGTGGGAACACATTCACACCTCAGTAGTATGCTTCTGTGAATGATCACACATCTCTTTTCCAGACCCTCCCATTCTGGCTTTCCCAGGTGAGGCTAGTGGTGAAGAACCTGCTTGACAATGCAGGAGATGTAAAAGACGTGAGTTTCATCCCTGGATTGGAAAATCCCCTGGAGAAGGGCATGGCAACCCACTCCAGTATTCTTGCCTGGAGAATCTCTATGGACAGAGTGCCGAAGGAGCACGCTGGGGTCTCTCATAAGGGCACTCACTAATTCCCTGATGAGGGCTTCTTCCCTTAACCTAACTGGGGCAGCTCCTAATAGCAGCTCTTCATAACATAGCCTTGGGGGTTAGCTTTCAACACATGGACTTGGTGGGAACACATTCACACCTCAGTAGTATGCTTCTGTGAATGATCACACATCTCTTTTCCAGACCCTCCCATTCTGGCTTTCCCAGGTGAGGCTAGTGGTGAAGAACCTGCTTGACAATGCAGGAGATGTAAAAGACGTGAGTTTCATCCCTGGATTGGAAAATCCCCTGGAGAAGGGCATGGCAACCCACTCCAGTATTCTTGCCTGGAGAATCTCTATGGACAGAGGAGCCTGGTGGGCTACAGTCCATGGGGTCGCAAAGAGTCAGACATGACTAAAGCAACTTAGCACAGCACACACAGTAGATAAACACTATTTGCAACATGGATTTACTTCGGCCTTATTCTCAGGAGGCCAGCTGCCCCATTTCTCCAACACATCCTTAGTGCGGGAGGAGAGTCAGGCCTCTGAGGAGGGAGACCTCTCCGCACAAAGCTCCAAAGCCAAACAGTCCCAGTGAAGCGAGGATGGCAGATTCCAGCTCCTGGGGCTTCTCTGGTCCTCCCAGAGCGACACCCACTGATGTCCTGCCGTAAACTGTGGCTCCGGCTCTGTTTTGTGTTCCTGCAGATCACAAAGGCATCCAGGAAGAGGCTGACGATGAGCCTGGCCTACTCAGAGAGCCACCAGCTGCGTGTGTCCCAGCAGGACGTCCGGCTCTTCCGCACCCTCTTCCTGCTCATGATATCCTTCTTCATCATGTGGAGTCCCATCATCATCACCATCCTCCTCATCCTGATCCAGAACTTCAAGCAGAACCTGGTCATCTGGCCGTCCCTCTTCTTCTGGGTGATGGCCTTCACGTTTGCCAACGCGGCCGTCAACCCCATTCTCTACAACATGTCCTTGTTTAGGAACGAATGGAGGAGGTTTTTTCACTGCTGCTTCTTCTTGGAAAAGGGAGCCATGTTGACAGACACGTCTGTCAGGAGAAATGATCTGTCTGTTATTTCCAGTAGTTCAGTTTTCTCTATAGGCATCTATGTGTCCCTCTCTGGCCAGCCGTGGTGTGTTTTCAAAGGGAGATCGTTTCCACGACCCTCAGCACCAGGGTACCTGCTCTCAGAAAATATAACCTATGCAAATGCCCATTTTCAGCACTGGTAAATTAAGGGGTGACCATTCAGTATAACAGTTTTATCCTGTATAGAAAGATTTGCTGTGGGTTCCTTTTCAATGTGAACTTCTTCGGTGTGGAATATGATTAAATATATTAATTTTTGTTTGTGACTATTCAGCAATCTCATCTCCTATATGTAAAGCCACGCTATACAGGCTTCTGAAGTGAGGCTTTGACTCACGACTCAGTCTTCTCCTCCAAAGAGTCACGGCCAGCCTCGCACCCTACCCCTGGACTTGCAAGGCCGCAGGATCATACATGTATGAAGAGTGCTTGAGGAGTTTCCAAGGAACAAGAATTGAATTTCTGAGGAATTAAAGGTGACTTTGTTCGTCATTGATAATAGGAGAAGCTTTGTCATGAAGTCACAGAGGAGGTCGGGTGACTGTAAACATTTGAAAGTCAGAGCAGGAGTGACTCCCTTCATTGATCCACCTGTCAGATGCCTCTTAAGCACGTGCTGTGGGCGGTGTTCTTGGTGGCAATACAGCAGTGAACCAGACAGCCACGGACCGTGTCCTCATGGAGCCCACTTACCTTCCAGATGGGCCAGAGAAACACCAAACACGACAAGATGTCATATAGTGTTACAGACTGAATTCACATTATGAAGAAAATGGGAGAGTGATGACAATTTAGATGGAGCATTGAAAGGTCTGGGAAGACCTTTCTGAGGGGAGATATTTGAGCCAAAAGGGCAAACCACAAGAAGGAACCAGTCATGTGACTCTGGGGAATGAGGCTTTGCAGACGGAGCAGACCCTGGTGCTGGTGCAAAGAGGCTTGTGTGCTTGTGGGACAGGAAGACTGGTGTGCACAAAGCAAACTACTGACAGAGCTTGCTCCAGGCCAGGCCCTTCCTTGAAACCAGAACAGAGGGATGCTCTGCTGGAGGCCATCAGTGGAGACAAGAGGGGTTACAGGGCTGGCTCATACCAGGCTAGGGAGGCTACCATCGGAATTGTTCTGTGTTCAGTGGGCAGCCGCTGGAGATTTGCATTTGGATGCGGATATGGCCTGCTATTTGTTTTTAAATATTACTCTGGTTGCCCTGTTCAGGAAATGCACTTTGTGGAGCAAGAATGAAAATGGACACCAGTTAGGCAGCTGCCAAAGGAAAGGAGGAAGATGGGGAAGTTGCGGTGGATGACACTGCTGTTGTTCAGTCATGTTCAGCTCTTCACGACCCCATGGACTACAGCATGCCAGGCTACCCTGTCCCTCGCCATCTTCCGGACATCAATGGGGGATTGTGAGAAATGATCTTGGGCATCCTTTGGGAAGGCAGAGCAAACATTATTTATTGACAGGATACAGAATGTGAGGGAAAGAGAGGATTCAACAGAGACTCCTGACAGCCATAGGATGGAGGGCAGGCAGCAAAAATGGGGAAGGCTAGGAGGATGAGTCCATCCTAAAGGAGATCAATCCTGGGTGTTCACTGGAAGGACTGATGTTGAAGCTGAAACTCCAGTACTTTGGCCACCTGATGCAAAGAGCTGACTCATTGGAAAAGACCCTGATGCTGGGAGGGATTGGGGGCAGGAGGAGAAGGGGACGACAGAGGATGAGATGGCTGGATGGCATCACTGACTCGATGGATGTGAGTCTGAGTGAACTCTGAGAGTTGGTGACGGACAGGGAGGCCTGGCGTGCTGCGATTCATGGGGTCGCAAAGAGTCAGACACGACTGAGCGACTGAACTGAACTGAACTGAACTGAGGACAAGAGGACAGGGATCCTTTGTTCATCTTTAGTTAATAAATTTGGTCAATTAAAGTTGCCTTTTGAAGCGATGTGTGACTGTCTCACAGATCTCTGGGGTGGCAGCCACTGCTGAAGAGCTCAGCTCCGGCAGCCCTTTTCTGGTGAATGACAGGAGAGCTCTCCCATGCGTGTTCCCCTCCCCCTTTGGTGGAAAAACAAAGCTCAGTGACTCAGGGCCCTGGGAGCCCCATGGCCCCTTGATATGGCAGCGCCCAGGCAGAGGTCTCTGCACACACAGGAGGTTATCCGCCTCCGGACATACCTCATAAACGTCAGCCTGGCATCCACCAGTGTTTGCACAGCTCCTAAGTGCTCTAACTGAACCCTCACTTCAGCCCAGGAGGTGGACACTGCTTCCCCATATTTCACAAGAGGAGAGTGAGGCTCAGAGAAATCATACAACCAGCCCCCAGTCATACCACTAATTATAGCTGAGCCGTATTTTGGTGCAAAACCAAGACTCTGGTACCAAAGCCTTGATGCCTTTTCAAGATGATAAAAGGCTCTTAGGAGTTCCTGGGAAATTGAGGCACACGACTTTGCATGCAGTTATATATTATATATTAGTGTTCACAAGTGCTGCTAATGGTATAAGACATTGGTGTCCTTCCCCAGGCCTGGCTACTTCCACCCCCATCACTCCTTTTCGTGGACACTCCAGGTAGGGGGTGCCATGATCTTCTAACACACTTGGTTTCAGGGTCCCATCTCCTAATTCCCCCAGGGAAGCCTATGACCTCCTCTACCGCAACACTTTGCCCACACCTGAAGTGTGAAGTGAATTAGGTGCTGGACGATAAGGCCAGGGGACCTTTCCTAGCCAGGCCTCTCAGACCAGCTGAGGCTGAGCCACCATCTGCCTGCCTCACAGTCTTGGGCTGACTGAGGCTGGAGCCGCTGGCCTGGCTCACATTCACCTCCTTCGGCTTCAGTCATTAAGGCCGTCCTGGGTTAATGGGGAAATCCCTTTTTCAGGAAGTTGAGAGAAGACATAGTCATTAATAAAGGAGACAGGTGCTAGAACAGGCCGAAGGTCAGAGCTGGAAGAGCAGAAACCCTCCCATACATTAAAGCGCACCTACCCCACCAAACAAAAGTGAGGACTTTTCACTCTTACACGGACGTGGACACAAATAAACCCAAATCACTGGAAATGGGTAACTATACATATTTTAATAAGTCAAAGTCTGGAATCCTAAGCCCCAAATGATTCCTTAGAAAACTCCAGACAAGACATACATTTGAGTACAAGCAGATTCACTGATCCCCAGGTCTGTTTTTAGCATATACTGAAGGGTTTTTTTGTTTACAGAGGGGAGGGGAG